>PVKC010022676.1:0-17590 GCA_004027635.1 Crocidura indochinensis
CATATGGGGCACCGGGATTCGAACCGATGACCTTTTGCATGAAAGGCAAATGCCTTACCTCCATGCTATCTCCCAGGCCCCAACCCTGCTGTTTCTAGTCTTTCTACTCTGTTTCATTCACTCTGGTGTGAGATGCTTTTTTGTTGTCATTTTCACAATAAACATATATATTAAATTAAAAGAATATATTTTTTGAAGATAACATTCACTATTCTATACCCAAAATAACAGTGTTTCAGATATTTTGAGATGCTTAATTTGAGTTGTATTAGAGGTACAAAGTTTAATAATATAATATTTTTCTTTCACAACAATATGTGTGTCATGAGTTTAATTTGTCAGAAGTTTACCTTATGTTGTGAAATATATGAAGCCATCTTACAAATTTAACTTCCAAAGATCACAGTCTTAGATACATAGCCTGAACACTGCAATATGTTTCTAGTAAAGGATAAAATAATCCTTTGTAAAATGGTGTCAAATTGCACAAGCAAATTCGGTATCATTGATACCATAAGCTAATCATATGGTTCAAAGTCTATGTTAACTCAGTTTTCTCTGAAGGAATTAAACTAATTATTTTTGTTTTATTTCAAACAATCTCAAACAAATGGCAGGCAGGCTTACAAATTTAGAATAAGTCTCCCTTAAATTATTTGATGAGAACAAAGTGCTCACCTGATAGCCTACTGCCATATAAATAATATTGTTTATATCCTACAGAAGACAACCTCAGACATTTTGACAATATTGCCATTAAAAATAATGATCTACACCTTACCCTCTCATCTCTATATCCTCTCTTAGCTTAAACAAAAATCCTTTTTCTGTATGTTTTGGCAAAATGTTACACCTCAGAGCCACATGTCTTAAACTGATGTGTTCTCCTATTCTCCATTTCAGAAAGAACAGTGAGTCTTTCTTAATCTCAGAGACCAGGTTCTTTGAATGTCCTGTAGGACATATAGGGAGCCTGACCAAGGGGGGGGATGGATTTTCGAGTCACACAGATTAGCTTCTTTAGCACTTGAGAGATACAATGACTTCCTTATCTATTGCCAGGAAACACTGCACTCAGCGCCAGGAACTTGTGCAAGGTCTGACACTGTGCACACACCTAATTGAGGTTTGCTGCACATGGTTTCCAAATTGGCACATGTCCTACAGGTGGTACTTGGCTTTAGAATCTGGATGCTGGGCAGGGTTTGGCTTTCAGATTGGTATGCTAGAAAAGCAGTCTGACTGGCTTGGGGAACTTGTAGGTGGGCCTTTTTATTGGATTGAGGGATCAGGACTAGCTTTATTTTACCTAACTTATATTCACAATATTATGAATCCAGTCCAGTTATATTTTAACAGGAGTAGCTCTCGAATAGCTAGAAATATCACAAAGGTGATATAGCTCTTTTCATTGCTGCTTTTAATATTTTTCTTTACTTACAACTTTTATTTTTATCATTTCCTTAAAAATGTATGTGTTACTGCCCTCCAAAGTTCATTTCTAGTCTTTTACTGCCTCAGTTCCAACCATTATTTCCCCCAATTTACCTATTTTGCCTTCAATACCATACAGTTCAATCACAGACCAAAATCTTTCATTGAATTTAGCACCCCACCCAACTATTGCAAAATTTGCCTTCTATATATTTGTTTTCTCTGTCCTTCTCTTTGTTATTTGTTAAATAAGGAATTTTGTAGAAGTGTCCCTCCATTTAAAGTTTATGTTAGAACCAAGTCAAGGGAATTGTTGAACTTGTTCTAGAATCCCCTTAGGCAACAACCTTGCCATGTGGCATTATTCTTACTTTGCATAGGCACATTAAAATGGGAAATTATATACAAACAAGTTCTTATCTAATAGAGATGGGAACACACAAATCTTGTAATGCAGTAGGACCTTACACTCTGAACATTGTCCTAAAGACCTGGCTCAGGCCTCAGAAGAACGGGCATTGTCCATTTACCCCTGAACCAGAGATGCCATCTACAAAACAACCAGGGTTGTGTACTACATCACCGGAAAGCAATCCTCTGTACCTGGGAAGACCCTACCACTGCTTTGGCAGAGAACTATTCAACAGAGACTTCCTTTCAACACCCAAAGGACTTAACAACAACAACAACCTGCTTTCAGGACTGAGCTCTCTGCATCACTCTCTGATTATGAGTGAAACTAAAGGATGCTCCACATCATCCTGACTTTGATGTAGAATATGGACATATTCCAGGATCCTTAACTAAAGAAACCTGACACCAACAACAGTGACTGTGCGAAAAATAAAAGTGTATTGACACTACAGACAATGACTTTGGTTAGACAACCTAGTATGCCTGTAGCCTAGAGTTGGTCTTATGCCAGAAAACTTCAGGGGTAAGGTCTCCTTATTTAGGCCAAGGCTTTTCCTTTCCATGCCCCCTATATTTTGCTGGGCCTATACAAACAATTGTCACACTAACACCATCTTTGCTGTGTTCCTTTGAGTCATCTTTAATGAAATAATGTATTATGATCAACTGTGTCAACAATACTACAGACTTGAATGTTAAAGAAGTTACATAAATTTTGTGGCTTTAGATTGCTTTGTGTACTGCTAAGAAATATTATAATGTACTAAAATGTGGGGACTTGAGGGACAAAGTAATTGTGCATGTGTTTTGTTTTGTTTTTCTTAATGTTACTTTTTTTGGTGAAAATTCAAAATTAAGGTGTCAGCAAGGGGATTTCTTTTGAGAATTCTGTTTATGGGTGATTGCCTTCCCACTGTAACTTCACCTTGTCCCTTCTTTGCATCTTTGTCTTCAAATAATTTTAAAAAAGGGAAAATGCATGTGCTAAGCATCTCTACTATAAAGTTGATTATTATTATTATTTTTTGTTTGTTTGTTTTTGGGCCACACCCGGTGACGCTCAGGGGTTACTCCTGGCTATTCGCTCAGAAGTCGCTCCTGGCAGGCACGGGGGACCATATGGGGAACCGGGGGATCTAACCGCGGTCCCTCCTAGGTTAGCGCAGGCACCTTATCTCCAGCGCTGCCACCGCCCGGCAATTATTTTTAATTAAGAATAAATTTGTAAAAAGTATTTTGAAACCAGTAAGTTTTTGTGCCTCAGCTATCTTTCATTTATTAATTTTATCATTATAACAGTAAACATTCTTCAATTCTTATTTAACAGACATTATTCCATAGCTAGATTAGTATCAGTGTCATTAATAGAACATTGTTTTGATACTTATTATATCCCAAGTCTGTCCCATGGAAACTCTGTTCACCTTGATTTCTTTATCCTTTTCTTTTCTGTTGTTGTTGTTGTGTTTTTGTTTTTGTTTTCAACCACACCTGGTGGTACTCAGGGGTTACTCCTGGCTATGCACTCAGAAATTGCTCCTGGGAGGGGGGCCCTTTTGGATGATCATAAGGTTCGATCTGAATTGGCTATGTGCAAGGCAAAAATCCTACCACTGTGCTATCACTCCAGTCCCAAGAATTTAGCCTCTTAACTCACATAAACAAGAAGTGTGATTAGAGTCCAGTTGAACAATACTAAATGTTCTATCTTGAGCAACTATTTAAACTCCAAAGTTCTAGTTTTCTCATGTGAAGATGTCCAGGACACTTGGGACATTGGTGATAGGAACGTTGCACTGGTGTAGGGGAGTGTTCTTTACATGACTGAAACCCAACTACAATCATAATTGTAATCAAGGTGTTTAAATATAGATATCAAAAAATAAAAATTAAAATTAAAATTAAAACAACAACAAAAAGATAATAAAAGCTATATGGCTACAAGCTACATAATGCAATTGTCTAGAACATAATTGTTAGGAGTTTGATGAATTATAATCATTTTTATCATTAAAATTTGAACCAAGATCTGCGGTTTATAGAACACCTATTTCCAAGTAGTTCAATACACCATACTAAAAATAGCCATAAAATTTCACAACAGCCTTTTGCAAAAAGCAAACTGAATCTCATGGAGATCAATACAGAATCTTTAAACAAGATGTGCTGGTCTCACAGTTCTTGATTCCTCCCTAGTTTAAGTTTTTTATGTGGCACATTGACCAATCATTGAAACTTAATGGAACTGAAAGAATAGAATGTGTGCTCTTTCCATATATACAGACATCTAATATGTATAAGAATATATATAAACCTATTATACATACTTTCTGAGTTTATCCCATTTTCATTTCCTACCTTTTTTCCTCTTTAGGTATCTGGTCTAATTTGTCACAGTAAATCTGATTCCCAGATGCTCACAGAACAAAAATTTACCCACTTACACTTCCTTTCTGTTTTGTTTTATTTTGTTTTGGGGTCACGCCGGCAGCGCTCAGGGGTTACTCCTGGCTCTGTGCTCAGAAACTGTTCCTGGCAGGCTCCGGGGATGCCAAATTTTGAACCACTGTTTGTCCTGGATTGGTTGCGTGCAAGGCAAACACCTTACTGCTGTGCTATCTCTCCACTCCCCTCTCCAGTTAAGCTTTCTAATGACTCTCTAATAGCAGCATATTGGTTCAAAGCTGTGGTTTTCCACTTTGTATTATCACAAAATTAAAATCACATTGGGGCTTTCAAACTTCTGAATGAGTACAATGAATTGCAGTTTAAATAAAGCCGAATGACTGAGAATAAAACCCAGTTAACAGTAATTCTCAAAACTCTCTTATAGTTCTTATGAACAGCCATGCCCAGCTCTAAAATTTTAGAGCTGATCCAAAAAGCACAAGTTCTCAATTATATTCTGAGGTGAAATATGAGTGAACCTGGTAAGGATGAATCAAGGAGAGGAGATTTAAGGATGCAGGCAAGAGAAATGTTGAGAATATTTGAATCATGTGAATAGAAAGATAGAAGGGTTGCTAGAAAGGGAGCATGGAAATCTAAAAATGTTAAATCCAGGCCATTTACAACAATGGATATTTAAATATTATATTAAATGAATAATCTTATTCTTTCTTTTCATCATTACTGATGCAACAAAGAAACTAACATAAAAGTTTATAAAAATTCATTTTTATGAAAGACTGAAAATGTTGTGTCCAACAACATCCTTATTATTAATAGTATTTGCCCTCTAGAAAGATGGTTTGTTATTCTATTTGACAGTAAAAAAAATTGAGATTTATAGACTTGTATTCGAAAGCAGTTTGAATAGAACACTTTGTCTTAATACTTACTACATAAACAGTAATTATAAACTAGAGAAATGCTCGAAGAACTGGAGTATTATTAGTCTTGCGTATATGAGCCTTCCTTCCTGTCCTTCAACTTCCAGAGCCATGCACTATAATAGCCCAGATAAGCACATGGGTGTAACTGTATGACATTCTCACCTCAGCTCCAAAGGATGTGGTCCTGGTGACTCCCACTATAGCTGTGTTCCAAAAACATTGCCAAACATTGAACAATTTGGTTCAGTAAAGCAGTGGCCCTCTGGTCCCCTAGCATAGCTTGAGAGATTCCCCTCTCCTCCTCATAAGTAAATAAATAAATAAATAAGAACGAGGGATAACCATAGGGCTAAGAGCAGGAGCCCCAGATTGGATGACCTGAGCACTAGGGGGATCTGATGCCTGAATATCAGGGTCTGGCACCCGAAGAAAACCAAAACACTAGGTAAAAACAAGGTAATTCAAGTAAAAAAAAAAAAAAAAGTGTTGTTGTTGTTGTTTTTAATGCTTTGCACATAATTTTTTCTTTCGAAGTGACTTCGACGACAGCAACAAAAGTCTTTTTCCAAGTCCCACAGTGACAGGACACACGCGCGCAAACACACACTCACGTGCACACACGCAAGCGTATACACATCCATATTCCTTGCGTTGTAAGCTAGTAGTTTGAGGCTTTGTTGTTTCAGCTAAACCCTAAGAATCAGGAGCACCCCCCTGATCTTGACTAGAGGAGGGAGGTAAGGCACCAAGGGAAGGTGCTCATTCCCAGGGAAGGTGATTTGCACAAGCCCTGGCTCCAGACTCCTCCAGTCTCGCCCCCGCAGTCTTCTTTCTCCACATCCTGCAGCCCACTTTTGCAAAAGCCCCAATCTGCCCTCCTCCGAAGGCCCCTAACTTGCCGGCTGCTGCACATCCCATGTGCTGCTCCCGGGGGGCCTTCCGTACTCCAGGTCCGGCTTGGGTGACCCCAGTGTGGCCAGTCCGTCCCCTCTTGATGCCAGCATCCCCGCCGCGCCCCATCAGTACCCCTCGCGTGCCCCTCCTTAGCCCTACACCCATCACACCTTGGGGGTCGCCATCCGACACAACGAGGCGCGCGGCGCCCAGGAGGCCCAGGAGGAGGAGGAGCAGCAGAAAACGGGGCGCGCGGGGTCCCTGGGGACCGGGGAGGGCGCGCATGGCGCCGGCGCGTCCACCGCGGGCGGAGAGGTTGTCACGGGGCGTAGAGCCGTCGTGTCCGTGTCCGGAGTCGCTGCGTCCTCTGGCCGGTGGACAGCTCTGGCTGCCAGTCACCGGGGGGCGGACGCGCTAGCAAAGCCGAGTGGGAGGGGCCGCCGCCAAGTCCGCCACCCCCCTACACCGCCGAGACGCGCCCCAAGTTGACCCGGAGCAGCGGCCGCCCATGGTCCACGGGCAGGGACGCTGCTGCAGGTGCGGGTGCAGCATCATCTCCCGCAGCTGGGAGCAGTTTTCGCTGCAAGCCCCTCCATCACCTGCTTGAAACTTGACTATAGAAAAGAAAGGACTGTGCACATTAGCCTTTACAGTTGATCTAAATATTATGGGGGTCCTGGATAAAAGTGGGGTGAGGGTGCAGGACGCTTCACCGTACCCGCCCACCAAATCCCGGTTATCTCCTGTCTCCTGGGTTGACGTTTCTGTTTGTGCCGGTGGAAGGTACGAACGAGCCTGGCTCAGCCGACCAATCGCACACACCCTTCTGTCTCTGAAGGCTTAACCGGTTCTCTCCAGATTAAGGATTCTCAAATCCCTAGGCCCCAAGGAGTGCCTGGTGTTTTTGTTTTGTTTTGCCTTTTTCCCCTTTGTTTGCTTGCCTAACAGTTTTTAAGGAGCCGCCTAGTGCTCAAGAAACAAAAACTACTGAAAGTAGATACTGTGTAAAGGCCACCAGCTACTGGGACTGGGCTTTGCAGAACTCCCACGCTGCTGACTGAGCTGGTGCTCTCACTTTTATCAGCAGGGCTGGAGCCTGCAATTCAAACTGCTTTTAATTAAAATAAATTCAAACAGCTCCGAGCGAGAGCCTTTGCAGAGAGGTGGAGGGAGAGGGTTACATTATAGCAGAAAAGATAGCAAGATTTGTTCCAGGGCGTTGTAACATATTAAAAGATTTGAACACAAGTATTTCTCATGATTTTTGTTGTTCCCTCTGATTTGGAAATTTTAGTTGTACTGAAGAGACCGGTAATACCAAGGATTGGGAGAAGGGCAGAGTGGGGGTTTGTGCATTGTTTTGTATATAGTTTTACTATTGCCTAGCTCTTGGGTTTGATTTTCTTATATTCAAAACATATCAGTGTCCAAAATGAAAAAATATATACAAGAAAATTCTAGGTAAAACTTTTAAATATTGAAGCTCTAAAGAAATTATGTCAACATTATGCTCCCATCATTTGGATATGTTTATTTTTTAATTGCTAAGTGTTACTTAAAATTTCCTTAGCTTCTGGTTTAGAGTTATATAGGTACACCTTTTGGAAAGAATGTGAAATATTTAAATTGTGCTGACTACATACAACATAAGTCATTAAGCAATACCAAAAGAAGGTGCCACGTCAAAATAAGTTGCATAAGGAAGATGGAACTGGAGGTTAATCATGTTAAGGAAAATAAGTTGGAGGAAGGGCAAATACCAGATGACTTCACTCGTCTGTGGAACACTGAGTCCAAATCAAAGAATAGAAAGTACTGAACAATGAAAAAAACTAATTACCAAAGTAGGCAGGAGAAAGGAAGATCAGACTAAAGAAACTCAGGGACTTGGGGGACAGTGTCTGAGAGCACTTTGATAGTAGTGGTGAGGCTGTGTAGTAATTTTGTATAAGCTTACTAAACATTTTAACACTATTCTAACTTCTTTAATTAAAATAAAACAACAGCAAAAATTCCCCAGCAAAATAGCTCTCATTATGATTAGGAGACAGACACGCAATTAAACTAGAAAGCTATTTCTCTACAAACTTCAAATCTAGAGTAAGTTGCTTCTCAGAAATCATTGAATCTAATTATTAAGCTTCTATGAACAAAGCGGTATGAGAAACGGAACACACTGAAACTTCTACATAGTCACCCTCAAGGACTTTGGTTACACTTGCCAACCCCAGGTTGCTTGATCCGTGGTTGCTAAAGTACACCCTTGTCTTGCTGTATTCTTTCCAGTCGCTGGTCTTCCTACAAACACTTCCTTCTATCATGCGAGTTTTAACAGAAAGTACTTTCCAAAACAACCTGAACTCTGACTGACCTATTCCAATTAGTCTCTACTACTCAAATTCACCTTTCTTTAGAGAAACTGCATTCAGACATGGTTTTTTCCTTCTGAATTAAAGTTTAATTTTGTTTATTTTCAAAGCAGAAAAGAGGGACTAGCCCAAGTTGAGACTAATGCCTTTGGTTATTCTGTGGTTAACCAAAGTCAATTGTAAAAGAAACAAAATTCTTGGTTAGAAAATATTTTGAAAGTCTTTCCTTCCATGTTATTAATTTATACATGGTTGTTTAATATTTTGTGGATTTAACACCATCGCAGTTTTTCAAATACTTCATAATATTTGAAGTACTCCCTTTCTTATATTTTTATGGATTTAAGTGATGATTTACTCTATTGTTAATGAATAGGTTTCTCTCATACATAATTCCAACACCACATGCATGACCAATGTACCCACCATCCTCCCTCCCAAGGTTTCTAATGTTCTTCAGCCCTAAACATAGTTCTGTGTATCAGATCTCTCTTTATGTTGCATTTGGCCCTTTGTTACTATGTTGTGTATCTTTAAATCTCACAGATGAGAGAGAACTTTCTGACATATGAGAGAGACTTCCCACTGACTTTACTCAGCATGATGCACTTTAGTTCTTTGGACAGACTTTTCTGACCTGTCTGGTCCAGTGTTCCCTCCAAGGTGATTCAAATATGGTTCCAAATGCTTTGTGTAACACCCTTTTCCACTAAGATGTGTTAAAGGGAGAAAAGAACCTATGCTTTTCTGTTTGATTGGAGGCAAGGGAAATGCTTACTGAGCACTGCAAAGCAATACTTTTGATATTCCTGTTAGACCTTAAGAGCATTGGTTTTCTCTTGCCTTATGCTTACAAGACAGGAAAGAAGTTGAGCAATCTGAAGGACCCTTGAAGTCAAAGTACTGAGAAAAACCCAAAAGCTAGCCAGGACCTACAACTAGAATGCCGTGTGGAAAGAGAAAGATGGTGTAGTGGATGTGAAGAACCCTCTTTGTCTCCTGCAGACAAGGCTATTCTTAGCCAAGTGCCATAGGATCTCTTCATGGATGCTCTTTGGGGAAGCAAGAGCTCAGCTGAGTTGGTCTTAATTCTGAGTCTACAGAATTGTGCGATACATGGCTGTCTGAAGTCACTAAATTTGGTGTAGCTTGTAGCAGGGTGTTAATAATTTATAGTCTTGAGATATGACCTTCATTGATTACTTGAATTTCTATTTAAATATTTTATTATTGCTGAACTTGATATGTAATCATATCTTTTTTCAGGCCAATTGAACTTCAATTAACTCTTTTATAACCTACACATGGTTTTTTAAGTCTTCATACTTCTCAAACATTGTACTTTCAGTGTATTCTTTAAAAATATAACTTGGAAATCATTATAGGAAGAGGTTTTTTCTTAAAACTTATATTGTAAAACAGTTCTATAGATTCTATGTAAGAATTCTGGGAGACTATATCAGGTAGGGCATTTGCCTTGCAGGTTCAGTCTCTAATATCCCATATAGTTCCTTGAGCACAACTAGGAATTACCCTGAGTGCAGAGCCAAGAGTAATTCCTGAGCAACTCTAGGTGTGGCTCAGAATTTTTTGAAATTTTATTTATGGTTATTATATTGATAATATTTAAGTAAAATGTATATGCTAGGATCCTAGTAAGATGTGATAGACAAGCCACAGGATATTGTAGGCAAAATTTTCCTCTGTCACTTAGCCTTGCTCCTCTGAGTAAGGGTGGCCTGTGTCTATGAGGGTATTGTCACTATCTCAGGGAAGTATACATTTGACATAAGTATTTTCCAGCAGTTAGAGGAAGAGAGATGCCATCTTACTTCTCTTGGAGAAGCAAACAGCAACTTTCTGAACTAATTGCACTGGCCATGGGCCACTTTTAAGAGCTGAACATTCAGTCTTGAGGCCTAAAGGCAGGAAATTCTACCAACAACCATTGAGACTGGAAGAGACCCAAAGTGTCAGGTAAGATCAGAGCTCAAGTCAGCAGCCACCTGAGACCCAGAAAAGGATCCTCTAAAAGTACCTGTACATATGACCATAGAAAATAGGAAAGAAAAAGTTTGTATTAAACCACTAAATTTCTGCTAATGTGGTATGCAACAGTAGAAAACAAATATTGAGTAAGCTCCTCCCATGTAGTTATAATTACATTATAAAAAACATGGTTTTATTCTTGAAGTAGGTCAGAGGTAGATATAAAAAGAAAAAATAATTTATTCATTGGTTTGAAAAAGACCAAGTTTAATTAAAACTGTCAGAGCAACTCTGTATGTTGTATCATTTGGGGCCTATAACTACTAAAAATCAATTAATGTCTTTTTCTGTAAATAAATATATATGCATAGATATTTCTTTCTTGTTTATGTATATATGTAAGTACAAAACTAGCCTGTATTTATACATACTACATATGCCTCTACACATTTACAAATATTGAATTTACATATGTATTCAAGTGTCACTTAATGGTAGGGATGTATTATGAGAAGTACATCATTAACATATTTTGAGACAGTGCTATAGAGTTAGAATAGGGTGTAAGCAGTCTACTGCAAACCTAGTTTATGCTTATGAATCACTAACGTATCTATTTTTTTGGTTGATAAAAATATTCTGACTCTGTGTGTGATAAGTTAGTCAATGCATTGTTTACAATTATGGCTATCTAATAATAAATAAATTCATGGTCATTATTTGCTTAGCCATTGAGTATAATTTATTCCCCATTAATAATAGTGTCTCTAGTGAGTTGAAAAAATGTGTTGAAGTGGGGCTTCCTTTATGAGAGAAAAAACCTGAGATGTATAAAAGTTTTTACCCCATCTTTGACCTCCTGCCTACCTGGAATATAACTATGTTGTGCTAAGGTTGATTGTGGAAACTTGGCAGTCATTTATTTGGATATGCCAATTTTTCCAGAGGGAGTTGCAGGCAGAAAGAAAATAGAAATATGGTCACTGGTAACATCATTGAACTGTTGTCCTGGCCTTATGATGCCTACCTCAAGTTCTATGTAAAACATTAATAATAATAACTATCAGTTACAGCACCAATATTTGGATTAATGGTAATGGAATGTACTCCTGTGCATTACAGAACTTTTTAGCCTGCCTTAGTATCAAGCAATAGTATTATGCTGTCCATTGAAAATCCCATTTTTTTCCTTCTTCCTTTTAACCTCATGGTTTCATGACTTCTTTGCTATGAGGAAAGTATCTAACATCTAAAGTCTTTTATGATCTGGGCTTTATATAACTCTTACTTAACTTTCAATATCTTCCCACAGCTAAGCTCTAAATACCCTGAAATACTTGGAGTTTTTCCAAAAGCTTGCGTGCCTCATTAATTTATCTCTGATTCTTTTCTTTTTTAAACTTTATTTATTGATTTATTGTTTGACTGGTTGTTGAGCCACACCCAGCAGCACTCAGGGGTTACTTCTGGCTATGCATTCAGAAATCACCCTTGGCAGGCTGTAGGACCATATGGGTTGCCAGGAATCAAACCGGGTCCCTCCTGGGTCAGCCACATGCAAGGCAAATGCCCTACTTTTGCTGTACTATCTCTCTTTCACACTGTTTTGTAAATAAATATTTGGAATATGGAACTGGAGAGATAATAAGGCTAGGTAAGATGTTTGCCTAGCACATATCTGACCCTGATTCGATCCTTGGCACCCAATGTGGTCCCCAAGCATCCCACCAAGAATGATCCCTGAATACAGAGCCAGCAGTAAGCCATGAGTAAAACCACACACATACACAAACTATTAGTATATAGTTGCCTGTAATTTTGCTGCCAATTCCTCTCTTCAATAAATTCTATTTGGTATATAGTTCCCTATAATCTTGGTGCCAAATTCTCACTTCATTATTTATCCCTTTCTCCAGAAAGTTCTCTTTGATTGTTTTCCTGTAGCATCTATGAGCACATTAGTCCAGTCTTTCATACATCATGCCATAAACATGTTTCATTTCTGATACCTAACTCCCCAAATGCTGCAGTCACAGAGCTGAGTGGAATACTTAAAGTTAAAAGCTATAAAATGTATATTTGTTGAGAAATAAAATGTGTGTCTTTCACCCAGAAAATCTCCCCAGAGATTGTGGTTAACATTTTTCTTTGGGGCCAGAGCAGTAGAACAGAGGTAGGGCATTTGTCTTGCACACTGCCAACCCAAGACAGACCGGGTTCAATTCCTGACATCCCATGTGGTCCCCCAAGCCTGCCAGGAGCAATTTCTGAGTGCAGATCTGGGAGTAACCCTGAGCTCTGCCGGTGTGACAAAAAAATAAAAAATAAAAAAGATTTTTCTGTGAGGGATATTTCTTATCTACTCATGGCTCCAGTACAGATGGCTTCTTTCTATGTTCATTCTGCCCAATGTTCAACACCTAGCTTCTCTAAATCAATGATATATCCACTAACTCCATGAAGCTGTTTTCTCATTATAGAACTAATGTTATTCCATTTGTATATGTGAAGTCATGTCATTACTAAGCCTCAGCTAACAGCATCTATAATGTTTTGGCCCTTCCTATTTACAAATAATTTGAAAAGTTCTACTATTGTGAATCATTTAGTGGTTCTTATATAATTGTGGAAATAATATTTAGTTTTTAAAATTTTTAGATATTGCCAAATTGTTTTTTAAAGTATCCCTAAAATATTCTTACTAGCAATAAGAGAACTTGTTTCCTCATATCTATACTATGAACTTATTTTTTGGTCTTTGTAAATCCAATGGGTAACATACAACATACATTTATAGTTCAATTTAAATCTATTTTTATAAACTTATTTTCTTAACGTATGCCATATATATACATATATATATATTTCTATGCACAGAAATGTTAGTATAAACAAGATCCAGTCTGACTAGTTCAACCAGAAAAATAATCTTTTAAAAGTTAATAGAATGCACCAGGGATTGTTGAATGGCTACCCTTCCATGATGTCCAAGTTCAAACCGCAATGAACTGCTATAATATGGTAATTAATAAATCCTCCTCTGTCAAACATAAAAAAATGCCAGTCATTATACTATACCATCCACAAAAGCTTTAATTACTGATCCAGCCAATATGTCAGGAACTTATCGTGACAATTGTCTCTGCCATCTATGCCATTCAGACATAAGCATTGCTATGCTCACATTTGAATTAGTCTCACTCACCTCCATGTGCTTTTAGCATATGGCAAGTACACATCACCAAGTGCTTAATGCACAAGTGTTTGAGTTCTGACCTCAACACAAAAACGTAGGATCTAATGTGAGCAAACTCCCTCAGAATGAAAAAGTTTGCCTTCAAATATGACAAGCTGTGAATATGTCAAAATTCACTCAAGTATTTTCCACTATCATCAGACAAACTCCTTTTACAAAGTAAAAGCCAATGCTCCTACAGTCTAATACGTTCATCTGAGACAGCTTTTCCAGTGACAGGAAGAGGCCATAGATCATTTGAAGGAGGAGCTGTTCTTGCCAGTACAGGTGCATTTCAAGGCCTTAGGCATATGTTTTGTTAGAAAAAATTGTGAAAATGAATTATTTTTACTGGATATCTTCATATGGCCATATATTTCTACTCCAGCTTCTCGTGCATCACACTTCCCCTTATGTCAGATGGTTTGCTGCAAACGCTTTGAGGTTGTGTTAAGAGGAAGTTGAATCAAGGATATATTAGTTGAGATTTTATTAAAGTGAGTTTTGTATTTTACAGTCCTCTCTAAATAGAGGAGTTATTGCCAGACACTCCAGCTTAGAAATAACTAGAATGATTGGCTACTAGCCATAGCACTCAGATAGCACATTAACTGAGTTAACTTTTGGTGCAGCCTGATATAAAAGTGAGACTAGAAAGTCAAGACTAGAAGCCCTATTTTCCACTGACATTAAAATTAGATTTTAAATACAGCATATAGCAGGTTAAACTTTTGTGTAGCTAAGGATGAGAGTCATTGTTCAGTGATTGAGTGCAGGTGTAAGTTCCTAGTTCAATGAAGAACCACACTTTTAAAAATTATGGAGCATAAGCTGGATTACGGAAATATTATTAGTCATAAGAGTAGCTAAAATAAAGTTATAATTATCATCAATATATATTGTGAACTAAAATTTATTCTATCAGGAATATCCTTTGTAATGTAGCAAATGTAATTGCAAATTATACTTAGCTTTATTTTATGATAGAAAGGGGAAAATAGAATATATCAGAAAAAGTCAAGAGGAAGAACTAGAACCGCTGCCACACAATAACTGGTCTTGACCTCATAGTTTTTTACACAGTCTTCTTTGTAGACCCTTGCTTCAGAGATATTTAAGCCTCTTATCAAGTGCCTTTCTCAGAACTCATTTCTGCTTTCTCCAAGCACCATGAATTGGTTGCCTGAATACCAATACTTGATAAGTTTATGAGACCTCTGACTGCTTTATAGTTCTTTTTTATAAATTGGACAAATGTCCAAGTGACAGTGGCATTTCCTACTTATGGGATTCTCTGTGTCTTTGGTTGCCAGGAATTTTAAATACTCATAATCCAGAATTTCAGATAGGAAATACAAATTTCCCTGTTTATTACTTCTGTTGATACTTTAAGTTTATACAGTCAAAATAAATTTGTTAGTTTAACATTTATACTGTGAACACTCTTCATTTTCAGTCTGGGTCCAGTAGAAAAGCTCATATAAATAAGTGTAGCAAGATCTAGAAAGTTCATTGTGCCATCAACAGTTGACCAGAGAATACACAATCAACACTCGGGAATATGTTGTGTGAGTCTCAATGAAAATTTCTATGTTCTCAAGCAGATTATAAAATTTGCCATAGAAGAGATATATACTCCAGCTGTGTGCATTAAAACCAGGCCTAACAAAGATCTCCTAACTAAAAGAAAGAATGCTGAGAAAATACAGCATAGATGAAGATTCACAAAACAATCTTCATATGTTGACTATAATGTATCTATCACCACTTTCAAAAATCTAATCAATGTTCAAAAAGTCTAATCAATAAAGTTCTAAACCCACAAAAATAACTCCCTTATACAAGATGACCCTCTAGTCTTTCAAACCATGATTTTTATATTCAGTACCTCTGAACTTTAAATTTTACTGTGTGGGGAAGTAATTTTTTAGCACATGCAATGAGAAACAGAAGAGCTGCACATGGAAGAGTGCTCCTTCTCTTCCTTAGCACTATACTTAGCTTGCTCCTTGGCTTCAAAAATAGTAAAAGAAAAAAAAATACATTGTTTTATGGGCAAACTCAGTGCCAACAAGGAAGGGTAGAAAGAGCCTTAAAGAAATTGGCCTTAAATTACCGCTCATATAAGAATTCAAATGAAAGAGATACATTTAAATAAATTTCCCAAGTTTATGAAGTGCTTTCTGATGCAAAAAAAGAGGACATATTACAAAGCAGGAAGAAAACAACCAAAGAAGGTGGAGCAGGGGACCATTTGGGCTCTACTATGGCATCTCTGACACTTTTTTTTTTTTTTAGAGAAAGAAGGATACAAAGAGACAAGAGAGGCAAAAATGTATAACAAATTAATGTAGACTTTAAAGACTTATCTGATAATGCCACAAAAAGCTGGTTCTGCCAAAGAACATGATTTGTATAAACATGAAGACTAAGTGATAAGAAGGAAGCAATGTCACAATTGTCCAAGTACTGGAGTGCACAAAACAATTAATAGGATTGGACATACCAGTATAATGATACCATTTCTGTGAGTCATAGTAAGATATTGTGATTTACAGGAAATCTGTTTATTTTTTCATTAAGGTGCCAAAAATATATATTTCTCATCCATACTGATATTCATCCACAGTTCCTGACTCATCATGCCTCAAACCCTTGGAATATCTTAAGTACTGTAAATGATAAAAATAATCTACTGTTATGCTAATGAAGATGACTTTGGAGGACATCTAAGAATAGGGTCTGGGGCCTAGGGTAATTAGCATAAATCTGGACTGTAAAATTCCTTTCCATCTCCTTTCCTATTTCCAGAGAAGTGAGCTGGACTGGAATAGTTGAATATCATTGCCAATGGCAATTTAATCAATCATTCATAAATAAGGAAGCCTCCCATAAAATCCTCAGTTAAAGTGCTCAAAGATATTGCAGGTCAGTGAACAACATGATTTGAAGAAGAGAGAACATTAGCTAGAGAGCACAGGAAATTTCTGAACTTTTTCTTGCTATTTAGCATATGTATTTCCTCTCTTTTATTGTTTCTGAGTTAGAATCTTTAATAATAAGCTGCTGACATGGTTAATAAATGTCTCCTGAGTTCTGTGAGCCATTCTAGTAGTAAATCAAACCTAAGGAAAGGTTCCTGGGGTGGGGGTGGAGATTTCAATGTATCTAGTCTGTTGTTTGTAAAAATAGATAACAGCTCTGGGTTATGATTGAAGTCCAAAGTGGAAGATGGTTTGGGAAGACTAAATACTTAACCTGTAAAGGTATAATTTGTTTTTCTTGGTAGATATTGGGCTTCATGCTTAGTCCTATTTTTACATTTAATGCATGAAGGCATCTGATGAACATGACTGAGATTTATTAGATTGGATCAGACTCTGTTCAACCTCTTCAAAGATAGTACTTAGAGAATATCCATTTGTATATATCTTTTCACTCAAGGAAAAAGACATATACTATATATCCTCATACAACACATTTCAGTATTTTGTGACTAATATACCATGACTATTTTTTATAGAAAAATTGAAGGAATGACTTAAGGAAAGTTAAATCAGAAGCCCACTGGGCATCCCCAGCATGAATATCTGAGAAAAGAGCTCAAAGATAGGTCACTTTCTTGAAATGTGAGGGTGGTATTTCCAAGCTTAGCAATAGTTGCAAACAATAGTTGCAAACATTTATTTGACCTAATAAGACTCTCCCTGCTGCTGTTCTAAGTATGTATATAATTGAGCATTTACTTCCAAATGACAAAATTAGTAAAACAAATAAGGCCTTGATTAAATATCTCTTTACCTGGGAAAATCAGCATCAAGAGAAAAATAAAAATAACTTTAATTCTCAAAGTAAAGTTAGTCTCTTAAAAGATGTTCTGCTCAAAAAGAAATACAAATGGCCAAAAGGCACATGAAAAA
>PVKC010022677.1:0-17562 GCA_004027635.1 Crocidura indochinensis
TATTGGGAAAAGGTCTGACAGTTCTCAGTGCATTGAGGACTTCTTTCCAACATCACTAACCCTAAATAGGCTAAAACTATGTTGAAAAAGTACAGGTAGAGCCACACCACTCAGCTCCCAGGACTGTGACCTCCACCCAGAATCTGAGGTTCTATGAGAAACATGGAAGGTGCCTGGGGGACTTGTGCTATTCTCATCATGGGCATCAGATGCATCAACTGGTCTGGTCCCTTGGATCATGGGCCCTGACAGGTATTCACATAACACTACTTCATAGACTCAAGGCCCTTTTGCTCCAGGACCCTCATGTTGGTGCCCAGCTGCCCTGCTTTAGGGACAGAAGTGACAGCTCAGGTTCAAGTGTCAGCCATCAGTGGGCCTAGACTTGGGGTGCCACACCTGCTCTTGTGTAAACCCCTGTTTCTGTTCACCCAGAGCCATGGGGATGGAGCCTTTCTATGGTAGCTCCTCTGCTGGGTTTGCCTGAACCTGTGGCCAATCACTGCACTGCCAGATGGTGCAAAAGATTTACCGGAATCTCATTTGCAAATAAACCACAAGCTTGGATGAGCTAATGTTGTTCCACATAAAAAAAAACCACGGAACTGGACACAGAGACATTGTTCCAAGAAATGAAACCTGCCGGTTCCTCCGCTGTTTCTCCAGGGTTCTTATGTGAGGATTGGGTAAGGGTTGCCCAAAGGAGGGATAGTCTCCAGATGCCGATGTCATAGCAGAAGCTGGCAATGTCAAGGGGACATTTCACTCTTGGTATAATTGGACTGTTTCTGTCAAGTTCTCAATGACATCTGGGGCTGGACATTCTGTCCCTTCTTGCTAACTGCTGCCGCAGACAGTGCTCAAATATGGGTCAGTGGTGGCTCTCAAGCTACAGCCCTGAGATGCCAGCCACTGCTCACAGCAATAAGCAAGGATGGGACTGGCGCCCACAATGACAGATATGTCCCATTACCATTTCCCCAGCCAATTGGAGAGGGGACCCAGGGAGGGAGGTCTGGGGTCCATTCTGCCTAGCTCCTGTGGAGGTGACCTCTCTCTAAAAGAGAGAAGTATTATCAAGTATCAATAAATTTCTTTATTAACCCACCATGCAGTCAAGTATTAGAAGTGTTTAAGTATTCATGGCATCATTAGTGACTCTATTGATCTGTCAGAGGGAAGGTGTCAGCTCTCATCCTCCATGCCATCATGATGACAGACACCATCAGTGGGAACTCTCTGAAGTGGGAGATGTGGGGTATGCAGAGATGTTGGGAGGCTCTTCCTCTCCTGTAGCCCTCGGAGTGGGGGTGAAGGATAAACCAACGGTAGGAACTTCTTAAAAAATCTGGGATATAAGAGTGCTGGCCTTATTTTCTTCCTACCCCCTTCACCTTCATGGGGGTGGATCTCTACAGGGAAACTCAAAACCAGGGATGAAACCTTTATCTGCCAGGTGGGGAAAAAGTTTGGGGCTCTAGAATGCAACCAAACAGAGATTTGGACCCACAGACTAGAGTAGAAAACTCCAAATATCAAGTGGTTTCTTAGCTGTCCCAAGATGCACTGGTTGAAAACATTTAGCTGTGAAAGGGCCATGCCCTGGTACCAGAATGCCTGTGCTTATTTTCTTTTGAGTATATCTTGAGGGGCTGAGTTTCCAAGAGAGGAGTATCAGACTGGCAGAAAGATGGTGATAATAATGGGCAGGCGACAACAGTGGCTGGCATCACTGGATATCTTACGAAGCATTTGAAGCTCTTTCTATGCTGCCAGGAGAGCAGGTCTTCACGCTTGCACATGGGCAGACACACAGAGAAGTGGAGGCTGAAGACACGATCACATGGTGGGCAGGAGACACAGAGCAGTACCAGCTTTGACCTTGACCAGGTCTTGTTTCAATCTGAGCTCCACCCTGGAACTTTGCACCGGAAGGAAACATGCCTTATGGAATGGACAAGCAAATGACCTGGAAGTGCTCCTGGTGCTCAGTTACATGCCAGGGTGGCCCCTGCCTACATTTACTACCTAACAGCCACCATCTGTCTGGACATCCCCAGAGTGGGCAGCAGGCATGGCTTGAGACCCACATCTGCAAAGCTGGGCTTGATTTCTGAGAAATACATGGAGAGGTGGCTTATTCTGGGCCCTTCTTTGATAGGTCTGAACTCAGGGGTTTCTTGATTTGACCTAATGTCTTCATTTCATTCCATTCTGGCAGAAACCAAGTCTACAAACATCTCTGTAAACATATACTCCTTTCTGGCACACACCCCAGCCTGTCAGGGACTTAGTGAGGTATATGAATTAAGTCTCCAGACACTTATTTGTTCAAATTTTATTTAAGGCACCAAAGTTTACCATAATGTGAACAGTAGGAATTTAGGCATAACAAGATCCAGCATTTCACCAACCAGCAGTGAGTCTGAGGGTCTGCTTTTCTGCACCACCGTCCCAGGGCCACCCCAGCTGGCCTTCTATTTGCTCAACTTTCTACTGAAAATCAAATCTTAGGGCTCAGAGAGATAGCACAGTGGTGTTTGCCTTGCAAGCAGCCAATCCAGGACCAAAGGTGGTTGGTTTGAATCCCAGTGTCCCATATGGTCCTCCATGTCTGCCAGTAGCTATTTCTGAGCAAACAGCCAGGAGTAACCCCTGAGCACCACAGGGTGTGGCCCAAAAACCAAAAAAAAAAAAAAAAAAGAAAGAAAGAAAGAAAGAAAGAAAGAAAGAAAGAAAGAAAATCAAATCTCAGTTTCTCTTGCCTTTTGGGAATTGGTTGCTTTCTTACTCTTTATTTTTTTTATATCTCAGATATGAAGGAGGTTGTGCTGTGTCTGTTTCTCTCCTTCTGACTAACTTCATTTAGCACGATACTCTCCAGATCCATCCAGGGAGAAGCAAATTGCCTAATTTCATCTTTTCTCACAGCTGAATAATATTCCAATATGTCTATATGTACACAGTTTCTGTATCCACTCTGTATTAGACTGTTTTTAGATACTTGGGTTATTCCAGAGTTTGGCAGCAATGAATGTAGGAGAACAGATGTCTCTTCTGAGTAGAGATGTGGGGCCCTGGGATAGATGCCCAAAGCAGGATTGAGTTATGGGGAGAGCTGGTCCATGCTGCAGGTGCTGTCTCACTCCAACCTACTGGAGCCCCAAATGAATCTGGCAGACGCTGCAAGACCAGCCTATAATTCCTC
The DNA here is from genome assembly GCA_004027635.1 of Crocidura indochinensis. NCBI lineage: Eukaryota > Metazoa > Chordata > Mammalia > Eulipotyphla > Soricidae > Crocidura > Crocidura indochinensis. The sequence goes on from PVKC010022677.1 coordinate 3,209, forward strand.
TCCAGTGTTCCCACGCCCCTCTCATGGGAGCAGGGCGGGGGGGCTGCCTCTGGAGGTGCCCATCTGTGGTGCAGGCCCCCACCCCAGGGCTCTGACTCACTGCTCAACAGCTTTTCCTCGAAGCTGCAGTGAAGCACTCCTGGGAAAGAGGCTGAGAGTCTGCCTGTGACTCATTGCTCAGCAAACAGCAAATGCTTCCACATGCACCTCCCTGGAGCAAGGAGCGGCAGTTACATAAGCCGCAGCCCCCGCTGCTTGCCCAGGAACAGTGCAGTCCTTCCCTCAGCCTGGACGCCCCATGGGCAGAGGGCCCTGAGTTGAGAGGGGGTGGGACTGGGCCTGGTGCAGGGAATTGCCTGAATTCCTGAACCAGAGGAAGCACAGACTGATCTTATCTGGTGAGCTGAAACAGAGCTGCCCTGCTGGCTTGAGCAGAGGAGAAACCAGGATCTGGTGGGTCTTGAGCACAGAGAGACTCCCTCAGGAAGGAGCCTGGTGGGAGGACTCACAGGCCTGTTTTTGTATAAACACAGACCACAGAGAATAGTGTGTGAGGGAGACCATGTCTGCATCTGGGACTGAAGGCCAAGGAGACTGAAGGGTCAGAGTGTCTGGGTTCAGTCAGACCGTTCTCTTCACTTCCAGTTTGCTACTATTGGGCTACTGGGTTCAGGTCCTGGATGAGAACCCCAATTTCCTTTTTCTGGAATTGCTTCCCACAGACCAGATCCACTTTACCCACCTCCATAGCATAATAATGGGTAGAATTGTGTGACTTTGAGGATACCCCCCGGGAAGATGGGGTATAGAGGTCCAGTTGGCCCCCAAACAGGACCTCGACACTGGCCTTTCCTGTTGGAGCCTCACTCTGCAGGAGCAGAGACTTGTACCACTCGGGGTGGAGCCACTGGGGTGTGTTCCAGGAAACATGCAGAGAAATGGGCTTCTGGAGGAATCTGAGGGCCAGACAGGCCAGTAGTCAACATGTTCTATACTAGATGATCTAGGGAGATATCATGGACAGGGGTCTTGAGCTGGGATCCCCCTCATGAGAAAGGCTTCTCAGGACACAGACACAGCAGAACAAGGAAGAGTAAAGGTGGAGGCGTCGGGCACAATGCAAGCCCAAAAGAGACCTCAGGAAACCAAACCTAAAGTTACCTGGATTTTTACCTCAGCTCCCCATTTTGAGGCCTCCCTCTGTGAAGTGTATCCATATGATGGGACCCCATTTCATTCAGGTCTTCTACTTCTCTTTGCATGATTCTAAGTGAGCAAGCCAAGGCAAAGGCAGGGGGCAGAACCCTATCCCCCAACCCTCTCTCCCTATCCTGGAGTCCAGGAACAGCTGCACAGGTGGATCCTGTGTTCAGAGAGAAAAAAGCTCTAGTGGGGAGCAGCAAGAAAACATCCTCTAGGAGGGAAGGGCTTGATTATGTGGGACTCCTAGCCAGGGCATACTAACCAGGGCTTCTTCTTGTTTGTTTGTTTGTTTCTTTGGGTCACACCCGGCAGTGCTCAGGAGTTACTCCTGGCTCCATGCTCAGAAATTGCTCCTGGCAGGCACGGGGGACCATATGGGGCACCGGGATTCGAACTGATGACCTTTTGCATGAAAGGCAAACGCCTTACCTCCATGCTATCTCCCGGGCCCCTGTTTTTTTGTTTTTGGGATACACTTAGCAGTGTTCAGGGGTTACTCCCGGGTCTGGGTCAGAAATACCCCCTGGCAGGCTCGGGGGACCATACAGGTTGCTGGAAATTGAGCCGAAGTCTGTCGGGGTAGGCTGAGTGCAAGGCAAACTCCCTATTACTCGGGCCCCAAACCAGGACTTTTGAAAAGTGACCTCCACCACTTTCCCCTTTCCCCAGGCCCGTGGTTCAGAAGCCTGGCTAGACTCAGCTTAGTGAGAAACTGCTGTGTGTGTGTGTGTGTGTGTGTGTGTGTGTGTGTGTGTGTGAGTTTGTATTTTATCTGTCCATATGCATATATATATAGTTATGTGACTGTGTGTCTGTCTGTCTATGTATGTTTTTGGGGGATGTCTATCTATATTTGTGCATATATATGCTTGTATCTTTTTATATATTGGAGGTGGATATGTGTATATGTCTGTTGGGGGTATGTTTGTATCAGTCTAGATCTTCAGATCTCTGCTGGAAGCTGACAGTTGCTGAGACCTTCAGTGGGTCTGACCCATTCTGGGCCTTACTTAGTTCGGTCCTGAATGAGTCTCGGATGGACTCTATGGAGAGGCAGGTAGAGGACAGTGTTAGCTGCAGGCCAGTGTTTACAGGGTGACTCCACAGAGCATCTCTGCCCAGCCAATTTCAGAAATTTGATTTTATGAACAAGTGTTCTGGTTTGCCTTCCTTTTTTCTTCTTCCCTGCCCACCCACCATATATTTTCATCAAATGCTCATTGGTTCTGGCAAAGCAAACCTCAAGTGTCAGGGGCAGGGTGACCAGGGAGGCAGTTTGGGCACTTTCCAGCTGTACCCCGCTGGTCTCCCTTGCTCAACACCCACACCAAATGCAGGACAATGAAGTACAGGGCACAGTAGTGGGGAGCAGCTTCAGAGCATGGCCCCCAGCCACCAACACCACCCATGCTACTCAGACAAGCTTCAAGTGTCTGCATTTCCTTAAAGTTCAGAGATGCCTGAAGGGGAAACAGGTGAACAGCTTGGCTATGGTGGCACTCAGCAAGAACATTCTAGAGAACAAAGCTGGCCACACCCCCACAGGTGCAGGCTCCAGGGGACAGGCCACCAGCCCAGCCCTATGATGCCACCCCCGTTGATACCATGCCTGGCCCCCTTCCAGAGATTCTGAGGTGGCAAAGTTGGAAACCCCCTGATAGAACAAGAGCATGTGTGTCTGCCTCAGAGGAGCCAGAGAATCATCCAGAGTAGGAAGGATACTGTCTACTGGACTTCTCAGTCTGGAGCCCTTGGCCAATCAGCAAAAGAGAGGCAGTTACCAACAGCTCAGGGAGGCTGTGGTGGGTCTCTGTCTGTGCCTCTTTTTTTCTTCATCTGGGTCATTCTTTCCTGGAATAGAGGGGAGTACCCATACCTCTGCATTGCTCTCAGGGTCAAGGGGGAAAGGAAATGACTTGGGGCTCTCTTTGAAGTCATGTTCCTTTGCAACCCAGCTTCTCTCTGCTCTAGTTGGCATGTGGCAGACAATGAAGAAGGGAGCAGAAGGGCACCCCAGACCCAGGTGAGAAGGTGTCTGCCAAATAGCCAAACATATTTGGTAGGAGGGAAAGCTTGAGGGGAGACATAAAACACAGAAAGCCATGCATGGGCCTTGGGCTACTTCTAGATAGACATTTTAGATGAGGGAAGTGAAGATCAGGCAGATGGAGACCCCACAAAGAGAGGGGCTCAGAGGGCCTGAGACTCAGAGATAGCAATAGGCAGGTTCTCTTCCAGAGAAACATGGTGACGGAGTATAGGCTCCACCTTGGCTATTCTGCCTGTGGGCTCTGCTCTTCTTGTCACCTTGTACACACATACCCAGGGCCTCTCTTCTCAACAGCCATTTGGTGAGGGAGCCTGTGAGTGGAGGGGCAAGGATTCCCCATTCTCAACAGCTTCCATGCCTCTCTACAGCATCTGGGACTGAACAAAACCAGAGACCAACACTGGCTAGGACTGGCTGAACTCGATCAGGCAAGCCCTGGATGTGGATGACCCTGAAATTCTGATTTGGAATTCAGACCATTTTGGTTTCAAAGCAAATATTGGATTTGGGCATGAGATTATGTCAATTGAGAGATTCCTGGTCTGAAAAAGAAGCTAAATAGCTGCGCATGGGGACTGGAGAAACTGCACAGAGGTTGTTGCAGGTACAGTTCCCTGAGCATCACCAGGAGTGATCCCTGAGCACCACAGAGTGCTACTCAAAATTCAAACAAATGAGCAAAAAGCTCATGTCCAGTGTAGAAGAAGACATGTCCAATGGGAAGAGACAGAGACAGTTGCCTTCCAGGAAATAAGGCACAGAACCTCATATTCCAATCCCCAAGAGGCATATGGCCCTAGGGATGCAGCTATGAGCAATAATGTGGGGCCCAGACTTGGTCCAGGAAAGAGGCAGCAGCTCCAGGCACTGACTGCCAGAAAAGCCTTCTTGAACCCTTACATTTCCCTAGACGAATGTTGCTGATGTCTAGAAGCATAACACTCAACTCTACTTAACAACTTACTTCTCATGTGATAAAAGTGAAGTAAAGTTTAGATCTCTTGGGGAAAGCATTCCTGAGAGAGACTTGATTGGTCTTGCTCTGGGCTGTCTGACCATCCTGACATCTATCACAAGAAAACGTAAACCTCATGCCATTCACGTTTCATGTTTTAGTCACGGCTCTTGCAGACTAGCCTGTTCCAGACCCACATACTGAGGCTGGGATGATGTAAGGACTCTGGTTAGGCTAAGGTTTGGACGACAGACCATATTTCCTGTCACAACTTTGTTCTCCTAATTCCTTCCCCACCCCGAGCCACTTCTGTCTTCCCTTCATATTCAAGGCCTTTCCCCTCATTCACCAAGAAAACAGAAGCAATCAGAATAGAACTTCCACCCAGGCCAACCACAGCTGACCACAGATTGCCTCTCCTCCATCTCCATTTCTCTCTTTCTTCCCAAATCCACCACATTCTACCACCATTTACTTTCCCCTCTCCCTAGAAAGAAAATTTATTTTTTATTTTTATTTTATATTTTGTGGGGAGTCACACACCGCTTCAGGGTTACTCCTGGCTATGTGCTCAGAAATCGCTCCTGGCTTGGGGGGACCATATAGGATGCCGGGGGATAAAACCGAGATCCTTCCTAGGCTAGCGTTCGCAAGGCAGACGCCTTACCTCTAGTGCCACTTCTCCGGTCCCAGAAAATCTATTTTTTATTGGACCGTTCCCACTGGCATATAAATACATTCTCATTTTGCCCATATTTAAAATAAAATGTATTGCCAGAAAACCAATAACCTTGACCGCAAACTTTTCCTGGCTACTGCTTTTTTCCCCCATTGACTTATCTTTGGTTTCCATTTTGGAAATTCAGAGGTTTACTTCACATCTCTGTATGTATATCATTATCTCTCTCATTACAAAAAAGTTTCATCTATTTAGGGTCTGGAGCATCTAGTCTCCTAAGCACAGAATCAGAGTAAGCCCTGAGTACCACCAGGTATGATCCCAAACTAACAACAATGTATTTCCCTGTTCATTCTGAAGCCCACCACCAATTCTAGGAAATTCCACCAAATCTAAAGGCTTCATTTTCTGGCTTTTTGTCAATTCATTTGCTTTAGTTATTTATATTCCACATAAGCCCGGCTGGACTTATCTTCCACTTCCTGACATATTTACTTAGCAAAATCACCTCTGTTCCCATCTATTCTGTCCCCAAAGGCACAATTTCATCTTTTGCTAAATAGCACAGTAGAATTCTATTGAGCATATATACCACAGCCTCTTCATGCAATCATCTTTTGATGGGCAATGAGTTCTATCCTCTGGCTAGCATGAATGCTGCTCTGAACATACAGTACAAATAGCCTTTTGGATGAGTACTTTTATGTTTGTGTGAGAGGAGGGTCTAGGACTGGTATTTCTAGATCATATAGAATTTCAACTTTTATATTTTAAAAGGAATATTTATTTTCATACTGTGTTTTATAGTGCTGCATACATTCCTCTTTATCAGATACATTCCTCTTTATAAGATAATCTGTTTCAGAAGTGATTTCTATTCATCTTCCTTATTCACCACTTTTCTTTCCCTTTTTTTTCTCTTGGACTCATTTCACTCAAACTTCCCTGTCTACCTCTCAGTGAAATGGCTTTTTCCAAGGTGACTTAGTAGCTGCAATATTCTCTTATCTGCAGCCTTGGACTGGGGACCTGATCTCCTGTTCTTCAGTACAATCTTCACTTGCCTTCAATGATGCTGAGCTCTTAAGCTGTTCTTATGACTCCTTTGATTGTTTGCTCTTACTTTTAAAGTCTGGATGATCTTGAACTGCATGACTTTTTCTCCTATTAGAGTCCCTCAGATCCCATTTGCTCTCATGGTTTTAAACACCATTGTCACACAAAGAACCACCAAATAGGATATTCTTCTCCAGCCCAGTCCAGGCTCCCAACTTCAGATTTGTATCACTGAACCCACATGACCAAACCACACTTGCCTGTGCCCCACTCTCCCATCCCCACCTTACAACTGGACCCTAAACTTCACATGTCCTTTCTTCTCTTGGTGAATTACACTTCTTTACTCCAAGCTTCTAAAAACCAAGGCCTTGAAGGCACAAAACGAAGAACAAGGAACTGATCAAGAACTGGTGGCACTAAGTTCCTAGCATATACTTAATACCATGGGAATGTGCATTAAATTATGAAAATAAATCACTGGTTCCTTCCATTTTCTCATGCCCTATATCCAATCATCACTTAATGTTACTGATCTTTCCTTAAATTTTTTAAAAAAATAGGTCACTTCTCAACCCTCTAGGGGCAACACTCTGATCTCCACCAACATCACCTCTTGCCTAGATGATTGCAACAGCATATTAGCTGATCTCCCTGCATCTGCCTCTGCCCTGCTAGAGTCAATCTTGCTCAGTCACCAGGGTAATCCCTCTAAAACAGAAGTCAGATTATTTCTCTTCTTTGCTCAAAGTATGTCACTAGCTCCTGTCTTAATCAAAATAAAATATAAAGGTTTCAACATGCCCTGCAATGATGAGCAGGCATGAGAGCTTTGCTTAGGCGTGGTGAATCCTTTGCACATATAGAGGATAATGTGGCAAAATTCTGAGAAACCTATTATTTATTTTTTATTGGGGGTTAGGCCACATCTGGCAGTGCTCAGGGGTTTGTACTCAGAAAGCATTACTGGCAGGTTTGGGAGACCATATGGGATGTCAGGGATCATGCCTGGGTCTATCCCTGGTTGACTGCATTCAAGGCAAATAAATGCCCTGTTACTGCGCTATCTGTCACTCAGGCCCCGAAACCTATTTTTTAAAAGGAGGAAAAGTTTTGAATATTATAAGATATTTAATTCCTTAATTCCTTGCAAAGCCTTTCATATTCTGCAAGTCATAGTGAGTGTGTGTGTGTGCACAGACACATGTGCATGCATGCACACACACACACACACACACACACACACACACACACACACACACACACTCAGAGCTCTCTGAATTGATCTCAGCCACTTAACTTCTTACCTCCTCAGCCACATCCACATGCTGGTCATTTTTCTTCTACTTTGAATATTTCAAGACAGATCAAGAATGTTCTGACTATTAATAGAGATGAGGATCAGGAGTACCATTCCATGGTAGGAAGCTTGCTTAAAGAATGGTGAGTGCGTTAGGGTAGTGAGCAATAATAGTTGGACCAAGAACTCTGGACAAGAACTGAGTGTTGAAATGAGATAAAGTGATATGCATGGCACTCCTTCACTAGCAATAGTGCAAACCACAGTATCAATAAAGGAGAGAGAGGGGGGGGAAGAGAGAGAGGGAGAGAAAGAGACAGAGAGAGAAGTAAAATGCTTGCCTCAAAGGTGGACAGGGGAGGGTGGGTGGGAAGGAAACCAGGGACATTGGTGCCGGGAAATGTGTACTAGTGAAGGGTAGTTTACATTGTAAGACAGAAACTCAAGCATGAACAATTTTTGTAACCATGTTGCTTAAATAAAGTAATTATATAATATAAAGAGAAAAAAATGCCCCGTCAATAGTTTTTGTACATTCTATTCTCTCTCACAGGCTTTGACTTAAGAATCAGGATAATACTGGCTTCAAAATAAGTTGGGATGTATTCTTTCTTTTACTTTCTGAAGGAAGATTATTCTGTAAGTAGGATATTCTGTAAATAAAAGTAGAGTTTCCCAGTGAAGCTCTTGGGGTCTGTTTTGTGTTTGTACCAGTTTTTAATTACTAATTCACTTTATTTATTTGTCATGCGTCTGTTCCAATTTTTTATTTCTTCCTGGGCCAGTTTTGATAATTTGTGACTTTCTAGGAATCTTTTCATTTCATCTAGATTGTTTAAGTCATTGGAATACAATTAATCATATATTCCTTTGTAATTCTTTTTCATTTCTTCAGGGTTAGTAGTGAAGTCCTGTTTCATTCCTTATTTGGATAATTTGTTCTCTATTTTAGTCAGTGTAAGTAATTTGTCAATTTTCCTGACCATGAAAAAATGGATTACATTGATTCTCTTTGTTTATCTTCTTTCCATTTTACCAATGTCTGCTCTAGTATCTGTTATTGAAATTATTTTATTTATTTCCTTTTCCTAGATATTAAAAGTGAATCTCAATTTAATTATTTAAATTTTAATAAAATGCATATTTTAAAAATACCTTTTCCTCTAGGCCCCACATTAACTATATTAGCTACAGTTCTTAACTTTTGATATGTAATAGTTTGGTTTCATTAAGTTAAAGTATTTTCTAATTTTATTTTTCATATCTTCAAATAACATATCCTCATGTTATTTGAAGTATTTTGCTTCACTTCCTACTTTTTAGAAATTTCTCAATTTTCTTTTGAATTCTGTTGGTACTGGAAGGCATACTGTGTATGCTTTTAACCCTTTTACATATAGTTAGACTTGTCTTATGCCTCAGCATATATAGAACTTAATCTAACAGGTGAATGTGAAAGAATGAGCAAACTATATTTGTTGGGTAAAAGGTATTAACCTATTCACTAAATGAGGTGGTTAATAATGCTTTAAAGTCTTGTATATTCTTGATATATTTTTCTGCCATTTCTAGAAATTTTTGAAAATGGAGTCTTAAACTTTCCGACTATTATTGTTGCGTGGTCAAACAGCTTTCAATCTTAAGCAAGAGTGTTGAGTGCATATATCTTTATAAGTTTCTTCCAAATAATATTCCTGCTTAAGTAATGTGGCAGTCTTGCCATTACTGCTTCTAAAAATGTTATTGTCCCATGGGCTGAAAAGATGCTACAGGAGCTAAGGCATTGACCTTGTATGCTTTTGACTCCAGTTCAAATTCATGCTACCACATATGATCCCTCAAGCACCACCAGGGTTCATTCCTGAGCACTGAGCCAGGAAGAGCTGTTGAGTACCAGAAAAAAAAGTCTCCAAGAACACTCAAATGGATAAAGAGGATGTGGTATATATACACAAAGAAAATCATTCTCTCAGATATGAGAATGAGTGAAATCTTGCCAGTTTCAACAATATGGAAGAAGTTGTGAGAAGCAAAAGAAGTTGGGGGGAGAAAGACAATACCAGATGATTTCACTTATATATGGGATATAAAGAAACCAAGCAAGAAAAGACACAGAAACATACAAACAAACCTGACACCTTTATATCTAAATGCAAATTGAGGTGATTGGAGAGGTGACAACTTGGGAAAAGGCAGAGATGTGTAGAATGAACCATGGTGTAGGAAGCTGAACAAAGTTAGTCATCGTCAGCCCTGACTACTTCAGAATCACCTACCTGACTTCACAATGACCCCTATGAGTTCCACTCAGTAAAATCAGAGACTCTAGGGATAAAGACCTCTTAGGAACATAACATTTATGCATTTCCAGCTAAATAGGCTGTGGAGAGAGCTCAAAATGCTGAGTGCATACTTTGCCTGCAGAAGGTCCAGGGTTGATTTCCTGCACCATAAGGTTCTCTGAGCACTGTTATGAGTGACCCTGGAGCACAGAATCTGGAACAGCTACAGAACACTACTGGGTGTGACTCCCTCACCCTCAAAAAAAAATCCTTGTTAAGTAAAAAAAAGTGTGGAGCTAAAGCTTCATCTTTATTGATGGAGAAGTAGTGGTTTTATTTTTTTGCAGTTTATTTGTTGAGAAAGTTGCAGAGCATAAATCTATATTGCAGAATTATGGAGATAATTAGAAACACCTGAAGTCAGAGAAGGTTCATGGGCTTCGTTCATCCCAGAAGTCCTGGAGCTTGAGGAATTAGCTCTTAATCTAAACCTCTTGGTACTATTGTTTTTACCATGTGCATATATTATGTTGATTTATAAGAAATAATAGAAGACAGTAAAATTCCATCAATGCTTTCTACTTGGTTAGTACTAAAACCATAGTAGCCTCTATGACCTGGACTATACCTGATTTTCTTCAGAGAAGACATGTATAGCAGTATAAGATATATAGGATGCATAGGATGCAGGGGAAAAGGAACCCTCAACCACTGCTGGTAGGAATGGTTCAACCTCTTTGAAAAACAACATGGAAACCTCCAAAAGCTAAGAATTGAACTTCTATATGACCCAACAATTCACTTCTTGGCATCTAATGCCCTGGTCCCAAAACACTATTACAAAAAGATATTTGCACTCTTATGGTCACTGCAGCATTATTTACAAATAGTCAAGATCAAGAAATTGGGCCCGGAGATATAGCACAACTGTGTTTGCCTTGCAAGCAGCCGATCCAGGACCAAAGGTGGTTGGTTCGAATCCCGGTGTTCCATATGATCCCCCGTGCCTGCCAGGAGCTATTTCTGAGCAGACAGCCAGGAGTAACCCCTGAGCACCGCCGGGCATGCCCCCCCCCCAAAAAAAAGGATCTGGAAATTACATTACTTGTGTACCCAAGAATCAATGACTGGATAAAGAAATACTGGTATACATACACAATTAAATACTAATTGATTATAAGAAAAGATGAAGTCATGCATTTTGTCACTATGTGGAAAGTATCATTCTGAGTGAAGTTAGTCAAAAGGAGATGTAAAGTCATGGAAATGTCTACTCTATATCTCTCATGTGTGGGATATAAGAAGCAAAGTAATAATAAATGTCCATAGGCAAAAACTCCTAGGGCTGATTTACAGAACTGTGCTGACCATGGCAGGAGAGTGAAGAAGGGACAATGGAGCAATGTGGAGGGAAGCAGACATTTGGTGTAGGGTGTGGTGTTGGAACAATGTGTACATGAAATTCTATCGCTGGCAATATTGTATATCATAGTGCTTCAAATAAAATTTGGAAAAGAAAAAAGGGACATGTATAATAAACGTGAAGTAAGTACTGAGCTATGCTCTTGACCTAGAAATGCAGTTCATTATGATAGCTGCCTCCTTAAAATAAAATAAAATAAAATTCTTCTGCTCTTTCCAGCTCCTTTTACTCCTTCGAGATGTCAGAATTAATTCTGAATGGCTCTTTGTGTTTGTTTCCCATGACTAATGTAACAAATCAGAAATCAGATAAATTAAAAATATAGAGATTTATTCTCTCAGAGCTTGGGAGTTCAAAAGTGAAAACTCAGTCTCAAGGCCCTGAAATAAAGGGGGCCTCTGTGTGCTGGGGAGGCCCTCTGTTGTGCCAGCCAGCTCCCTGTGGTACTGCCATACTTGAGCCCTGGTCTTGCCACTTGACATTTTTCCTGGCTAACCATTGTGAGCACGCACATTATGATGTGTAGGGTCCACCCAATAATGTAGAGTCATCACTGCATCTTGGGGCCCTTCATTGACACCTATTGCATATGGTGACTTTCCCAGGATTTAGACACCATGGCCATGGCCATCATCAATGAAGCTGATATTGAGTTTCATACTTTATACTCTAAGTCTTCCTTCACTGATCTCTGACTATCCTAGTAAGCACCAATGTCTACTCAATTCAAGAAATACCTCTGGGAAGTAGAAAGCCTGTCTAGAGTACAGGCGGGGATAGGGTGGGGAGGAGGGAGATTTGGGACATTGATGATGAGAATGTTGCACTGGTGAAGGGCAGGGGGTGTTCTTTACATGACTGAAACCCGACCACAATCATGTTTGTAATCAAGGTGTTTAAATAAAGATATTAATTTAAAAAAAAAGGCAAAGATATGACCCAGCAATTCTGCCTTTCAATATCTATCCCCAGAACACAAAAGCATTCTTCCAAAAGAATGTATTCATCGCAGCACTCAGTATAACAGCTAAGAGTTGTAATCAACAACAACAAAAAAGAAATACCTCTGGGATACAAATAAAAATTTAAAATGCCATCTACTGAGGAACCTGGAATCACTCTAAGTAAACTGTCTGTGGCAGAAAGTATTTAAGTTTTTCATCCTTAAATTCATTATAGAGCTTCTTGCATATACAATTTCTCTACTTTGTTTAATATTTGAATTTTCTCTTAATTTTTTTCTTTTCATCTCTGGCTTGGCAGAGGAAACTATGGTGCATTGATAAAAAATATATCAAAAGCAATCTATGTCTTACATATTTTTTGTTAATAATTCCACAGCTCAGGTCTTCAGACTTTAACTTTGTTTTTAAGGTATCTGACTTTTGTACATATTTGCTTTCAACTACAGAACTTCTGTGAATATTCAACCTCTGTTTGCTTGAAGTCTGAAAGAACACCTCTAATTACTAGGTGTTTAAAACCCCATGCTTTCAAACAAGAATATTATTATGTCATTTTAGTCAGAGTAGACATAATCAGAGTTAATAATAAAAGTAATAGATGTTTACCTTTTCTTAAAATTCAAAAAGAAAGAAAGGAAGGAAGGAAAGGTAAAATAGAATGGGAGAGAAGGAATGAGAATAAATGGAAGGAAGGGGAGGGAGGGAGGAAGGGAGGAAAAGGGAGGAAGTAAGGGAAGAAAGGAAGGAGGAAGAAATAGAAAGAGGGAGGGAAGAAGGAAGAGGAAAAGAAGGAAAGAGGGAAGGTAGGGAAGAAGAAATGAGGAGAGAAGAAGGGAGGAAGTGAAGGAGTACAAGAGGGAAGATGGAAGGGAGGAAGAAAGGAAGAAGGAAAGTCACATAGAACAGGAATATCCTGAGGCCAGAATAGGGTGCTTAACTTGCAGCTAGCCCATGTTCAATCTCTGGCTTCCTCTATGGTCCCTGAGTACCACCAAGAATGATTTCCAGAGTGTAGAGCCAGGAATAGCTCCAGAGCACTGCCAGGTGTGGCCCCTAAACAACAACAACAACAAAAAAAACAAACAAAAAAAAGAGATATATCTTTTTTTTTGTTTTGTTTTTGGTTTTGGTTTTTGGGTCACACCCAGCAGCGCTCAGGGGTTACTCCTGGCTCCATGCTCAGAAATTGCTCCTGGCAGGCACGGGGGACCATATGGGGCACCGGGATTCGAACCGATGACCTTTTTGCATGAAAGGCAAATGCCTTACCTCCATGCTATCTCCCGGGCCCCAAAGAGATATGTCTTAAGGTACTTCACAAGTTAACATTCCAGAACTTTTATTTGCCTAAGATTTTTGCTGACCATATCTCCCAAGGATGCTAGCACCAGCTGTAACTGAGACTATGGTGGGCAAACAGGTTGACTAAAGGGAAGGACCTGTTCTGGGGGCCATGGTATTTGGCAAATGTGAATAGTCCACCCACAGGCAAGTTACTGGTTGTTAATTTTTATAGGGCATAATGCTTCCTCTTAAGGAACCTCTAAGTCTTGGAGAATTAGGGAGAGACTTTCTCTGCCATACTGTGGTCCTGTTCTGGCCACAACAAAAACCATTATCTGTTGGTTCTGAAAGTCTTTTGTTTTTAGTGTGTGTGTGTTTTGTTTTCTTTTTTTGGGTCACACCCGGCGGTGCTCAGGGGTTATTCTTGGCTCTGCGCTCAGAAATCGCTCCTGGCAGGCATGGGGGACCATATGGGATGTTGGGATTGTAACTACTGTTTGTCTTGGTTCGACTGTGTGCAAGGCAAATGACCTACCATTGTGCTATCTTTTTGTCCCTGGTTCTGAAAGATTTTAACCCAGCACATATCAGCTTAGGGAGAGAATTTGCAGAAACATGCGTCTTAAAGTCCAACCCAGCACTCTCTTTCATTTCCACCAAATCTCTAGTCAATGTACCAAATAAAAACTGAATGAAGAAACAGTAAATCTGACTGACACCCAGATACAGAAAGGTGGACTGATTTTACAGACCAGACTATTTTCTGATCACCCAACCTTCCTGGTCTGACTCGTGTGTGTGTGTGTGTGTGTGTGTGTGTGTGTGTGTGTGTGTGTGTGTGTGTCCTGGGCATGAGGACAGAACCTTTCTAGTGTCACTCATGGCTCTCCATGAGTCAACTCTACTCTATGAGATGCCTACCATGGTGCCATGATGAGGCTGGCTGTTACTTTTGACCCTCTAGCTGGCCACTACTACAGTGGGAATCAGCACAGAGTCTGCATTCAATCATCGTGTTGCAGGACTTCTCTCTTTTTTATACCTGGTGACACTCGGGTATTTCTCCTGGCTATGCACTCAGAAATAGCTCCAGGCTATGGGGACCATATAGGACATTGGGGATTGAACCAGGCAAATGCCCTACCACTGTGCTATCG
>PVKC010022678.1:0-17590 GCA_004027635.1 Crocidura indochinensis
TTTTTTTTTTTGGTTTTCGGGTCACACCGGCAGTGCTCAGGGGTTACTCCTGGCTCCATACTCAGAAATTGCTCCTGGCAGGCACCATATGGGGCACCAGGATTCGAACCGATGACCTTTTGCATGAAAGACAAACGCCTTACCTCCATGCTATCTCCCGGGCCCCAGCAATAGATATATTTCAATTAAGAGTCTGGAGGATAAAAAGAAGGTAAATTTTAATATCTCAAAGCAGTTGCTTGCTGGCTAGGTTCTAAATGTCAATACAGATGTTGACTGAGGAGATTAGCAAGAAGCTAAATTCTCCTATCAAATTTCTTTTTGCTAAGTGAACAGTTTTTTTGTGTAAGGGTCAAATAAAGGAGACAAGCTATATCTAAAGAGATGAAAATTTTACACCTGGTAAATGTTCAACAGCACAATGCTATATTCTGGCCAAACTTTTTGATGTTAATTCTGAGGTAAAAAGTAGTTAACAAGTACTCAATGTCCTTTAGAGATTTCACAAAAGCAGAACTGCAAGGGCATTTTAAATACAAAGAAGAAAGAAGTTGTTTTTAAGTGTCTTTTGGTGCTGAGTTTTCCAGGTAAAGAGAAATATAATCAAGGCTATATTTGCCTGTATAAATCCATATGTGAGCAGGTAAAAATTTCAACTATATACACACTTTATAAATACAGCAGAATGTAGATCCATATTTAGGCCAATAATGTTTGTTACTAAACATGCAGAATGTCAGTTTCATAACAGAAACCTTGCTCAGCCATCCACCCTGAGGGAAGACTTCTCAGCGGGGCTTTTGAGGAGATTCCTTCTCACCTTCACTATTAGACATCTTGGTCAGTCGTCTCCACTGAGGGAAGGCATCTCAGTGTGTCTACTGATGAGGTTTTGATTGAATGGTGGGAGGTTCATATTTAGTAAGCATGAGAAATATTGCCTGGCACTGTCAGAAATCATGGTCAGTCATTCCTGGGGAATGGCTTCTCAGTGGGCTTATGACAAGATTAGACAGTGGGAGATGATAATTCCCTCTTTTGATTGTTTTTCTGATGTTTAGAAGTATGTTCGCAATCTCAGTCATGTCGGAATGTGAATTATAGTTATATTCTGTTAAAACTGCTTTATATGTAAGGTCATAGCATTATGGCGCCATGCTGTTGAAGTTCTTTTAAGCATTTCTATAGTTTTTATCAAGTAATATTAATCATAGTTTTATTACGTTTAACCACGCTGCTAGCTTCTGATTTCTAAATTCACTGCCTTACCATTCCCAGGCCCTCTGCCCCTGAAGAACCCAGCAGTTAGACATAAAAACATTGATTGACGCCAATGAGCTACAGACTGGCCCAAAAGACAAAGAGACCACTGGAATGTGAGCTGAGATCTATGGCGTCAGGAAGGGGATCTGGGGATTGTGTCCTTTTTTATTAATGTCATTGAATGGTTGGAATTAAAATTTATGTGGACCTGTGGAATGTTTAAAATGTAATTGCAGGGCCAGGGAGATGGCATGAAGGTAAGGCATTTGCCTTGCATGCAAGGGATGGTGGTTCAAATTACAGTATCCTATATGATCCCCCTAGTCTGCCAGGAACAATTTCTGAGCATAGAGCCAGGAATAACCCCTGAGCACTGCCTGAGTGTGACCCAAACACCTCAAAAAATGTAATTGCATGTAGCCTCATTATCATTCGAATTCCTGTAAGAATCTGGGAGTTACTGAGCTCAGGGCCTTTGGAGATCGAATTCCTGCCTTGACAGGAGCAGAAGACTTGCTGTGGACACAGAGTTCTGGTACTTATAATTAAACCCTGAGTTTGTTGTTTACATCTCTATAGATTCATGGTATTTATTGAGGTACTGGGTTGTCCCGGACTCAAGACCCCCCCTTGAGCCTTTAAAGCCCTAGCCTCTCAGTCCCCCTTTAACAATACACCAAATAAATTTGTCTTCAACATTTCCCATTGTTTTGATTGATTGTAGGAATGGGGTGTGACACAAAATTACTTTTATTTATAATGACATCTGTGACATATGGCCTTAATATTTTGAATTTCATAACCTAGCCAGTAGAACCTAACAGCATCCTACAGGGCACTGACCTTTGTTTCCAACTGTTGAGCAATTAATTCTTCTACAACCAAAGCAAGAGAAAGTTTCCAGATAAATAATTTATATGAGATGCACTATGGAATGTGGATGCGCTATGAGCTGTGGTGGCTATAGCCAGAAATGGAAGGATAGTAATCACAGCTCTAATCCTTAGAATTGGGGCTGATGCACACCTTCAAGGTCTGGCTAATGTATATATATATATATATATATATATATATATATATATATATATATATATATATATATATATATATATATATATATATATATATATATATATATTTCTTTAAAGCCATGATAGCTGAGTTCTCATGCCAATAATTATCTATTTTCACTTGTACCAATAACAGAGGCTTGTTGCATTGGTATAATAAAGTCTGAAAACTTATCCAACACTGAGGTATCAATACAACTATATAAAAGACAATTCTTGCAAGAAATGTTATAAGAAGCAAAAAATGAAGTAATACTAACATCATCTGCTTTGCCATAAAAATAGTATATGAGAAATATAAACAAGCCTTGATAGGAATTTCAGCGGATCTTGACTGCTGTCTTCCTTTTTTTGAAATAAAGCAATATAAAACTATATTAGTAGCTGCTATTTATTGAAATAGGCTTGGGGAAAAGTTAGTTAATTTAGCGGACACACTAATATAATTGGGTTCACTATCCTGAGGCAAACCTTGTTTGAACACTGATGTTTCTAGAAGGTATATGATTAGAAGTTTGAGCATGACTCATAAGACACAAGACATGAGCATTACTCCCTTGGAGTAGGAATTTTTCTGATCTGGGTATTGAACAGAATAACGAGTTCTCCAAAGCTGTGCCTATGGGCTGGAATATTGCAACTTTGGTGCAGAAGTCGAACTCAAACCACCTAAGGAGTTCCTGAGAGGGTTTCTCTGGTCTCAGTCATGATCTCTGCAGTCAGTGTTTATGCTGTGACTAGAAACCTTCTGAAAGGTGTCATTAAGACCATTATATCTCTGAGAATCATTACACAAATGTTTCTCATTTTTCTCAAAACCCAGAAATGAGTGTGACCATTCTGTGTTTATCTCCCTCCCTCTGACTTATTTCACTCAGCATAATAGATTCCATATACATCCATTATAGAAAAATTTTATGACTTCATCCTTTCTGACACAGCTGCATAATATTCCATTGTATATATGTACCATAGTTTCTTTAGCCTTTCATCTATTGAGGGGCATCTAGTCTGTTTCCAGTGTCTGGCTATTGTAAACAATGTTACAATGAATATAGGTGTGAGGAAGTGAGTTTTGTAGTGTATTTTTGTGTTCCTAGAATATACCCCTAGGATTGTATAGCTAGATCATATGGGAGCTCAACAAAATAGAGGAGGACTGGAGGATCCAGCTCCCTACATGAAGTTCACCAAAGAGGTTGTTGGGTGCAGTCACAGAAATAATCACACTGAAAATCATCATAACAAAATGTGACTGAAAGGGAAGTAGAAAGCCTGTCTAGAGTACAAGTCGATGTGGGTAGGGATGAGGGAAGCTTGCGATAGTGGTGATGGGAATGTTGCACTGGTGAAGGTTTTAATGTGTGTTTGTGTATGTATGTATGTATATATATGTATGTATATATATGTATCTTAAAAAAATCAAGACAAAAAAGAAAAATATAGGAATCATCTCTAGATAATTATTTCCTCGCAACACATGGATCAAATGACTGTAAAATCTGGATATTCTATAAATAAAAACAACACATACACAATGGTAAAAAAAAAAGATAACTTTCCTTTAAAACAGAGGTTCTCAAACTTCCATTATAACAAAGTCACCTATATGAAAAATCTCTGATGGCCGGGACTGATAGCACAGTGGTTGGGTGTTTGCCTTGTCATGGACCTGGTTCAATTCCCACTATCCCATATGTTCCCCCAAGCCAGGAGTGATTTCTGAGTACAGAGCCAAGAGAAACCCTTGAGCATCATCACGTGTGGCAACAAAATAAAAAAAAATCTTCTGGCAAAACATGAACTCAGTTAATAAATACAGGTCTAAATAAACCAAATCCTAATTTCAAGTCTAAGCTCTAACTTTGCCTCTTTTCTGTAAAATACATGCTACTCCCTTGCAAAATATCATCTCAGGAACACTGGGACCACCACCTAGCACTGTTCATAGAACTCAGGAAAGGTTAGAGTGTATGTAGTTATTGCTGTTATTATTTAAGGGCTTCATATATCTAAAACTGGTATTGACCCTGCCTCCATCGCTTGATGATAACTTGATGGTTGACAATGCAAAGGATTGAACTCAAGGCCTTGTGTATAACAGACATGCTTTGGGTCACTGAGACACATCCTAGAGTGCCGATTTTCATCTCTTCACAGATCATTCTACCCAGAAGTTACCTTCCTCATTTCCCACAGGTCTAAAATAGGTTGCTTTTCCTTAGAGCGATTGTCTTTAAGTTCTGAGCCAGTTAAAAAGACCCTAGGCTAGTGGGCAGACACCCTATGGGTATATGCTTATTAGTGGAAAAGCAAACAGGAACATAGCTGCTAAGGTTAGTAGAATTAACTCTGGTTGAAAACTGCAAGGCAACTTAGTCTCTCCCAGCCATTCCCCATTAATCTTCTGCTATTAGGAAGTCCCTTAAGAAGTTCACTCTCTGCCCATGACAGTGGGTGGAGCATCGAGGGCTGGGTAGATGCCACCAATAGGCCTGTTGATTCCATTGGTAAAGGCGCCAACCTCAGTTGATTGTAGGGCTAAAATACAGCAAACTAACATAACAAGAAATATATAACATAAGAGCAAGAAGCAACATTTCTGGTTTGAGAGTTTATCCCATGCATTTATAATGCATGTGGTCTCAGCTACCACTCAGAAGTCATCTGTCTCCAGAGGTTTCCAGTAGTTGCTGCTATCTCTGGGAGTTTCAGGACGGCCTGCATTCTGTCCTGGGGGATGAGTCAGCTGGATCCAGGGATTGCTTTCTCTTTCCATCAGGTGGTGACTCCAGGAAGTGGCTCCCGAGTTTTCTTTCTGCAAGAATAACTAGCTGTTAGGGACATAAGGACAATAGCATTGCTCCCTTCCCTTACTGGGTCCAAGAGAAATGCCTCTAGACCTGGTTTTAATTCTTTTACTCTTAACATTTTCAGGACAAGCTATAGTCCCACCCGTTCTTGTCCGTCTTTTCTCTGGAGCTTTCCTTCTTCAAATGTTCCCAAGAATTTCTACCATGTTAGAAATCTTGCAAGGGGAGTGTGGGCAAAAGGGCCCGCCTCTGTCTTCTTCAGGTTGGCAAAGGACTGTAGCTCCTACCTAGAAGAAGGCATGAAACCTTATATACGACCTTGACTCTAAATGATGCAACAGACTGGTTTGGTTCAACAGTTTTAATTTCTGAAACAGATCAGATCAATAAGACAGAGGAATATTACTTGAGCACATCAGGCTCTGGAGTCACAAGGGTTCCTCTCTCTTTGCGAGGACAGATCTTCCTCTTAAATGATAATACAGAAGTTAATTTAAAGCAACAAAACATTATGTATTTCAAATTTGTTATGAAGCAAGGCAAATTTCCCATCATCACAATGTGTTCAAATGTAATTTATCAAAAATATTTTTCTATAAGTATTTTATATATAAGAGTGTTATGAATTTATTGGGAGACTCAAACTCAAAAATTAGAAGTAAAAAAGGGGCCAGAGAGATAGCATGGAGGTAGGACCTTTGGTTTGCATGCAGCAGGAAGGTAATTCGAATCCAACATTCAATATGGTCTCTCTGAGCCTGCCAGGAGCGATTTCTGAGCATAGAGCCAAAAGTAACCCCCGAGTGCTGCCACTGTAACCAAATACCAAAAAAAAAATAATACAAGCAAAATTTTTTTAAAAAAATAATACAAGCAAAATTTGTGCCATATATTGCAAGCTTTACTGTCTTCATATTATTTAACTATCTATAAAAGTACAGGATAAACATTTTATGTTTTAAGTTTTTTAAGGAAAATGCTTCGTAGAACTGAAATAACTGATCACAATACAATTGTTTCAGGATAAGAAAAGCAAAGTTATTTAAGAAATAGATAGCAACACTAAAGAATAAAATGGAAAGAAAAAAGAAAGATAAAAAAGTTTCGTAGCAAGTATTTTTGTAAAAATTATATGTTGATGGATTAATTTATTATAAAATGAGGATAACTTTTCTATTCATATAGAAGATAATTAAATGTAGGAGAAGATAGGAAAGAAAAGTTGCAGCACTCTTAGGCAAGTTAGAGAATGCTGACTTGTATGATTGGTTAATATTAAAGAGAACACATCTAAACTCACTAATAATCAATAAATATTTACTGATGAAATATTACATACCTTCAAGAAGCAGAAACGTCTGAAATTTGTCTCTTAGTACTTTAGAAAATTACCAATATTGTATTCTAGTGAATGGAGACCAAAATAACATACTTGTTCCCTGAGCATTTAGGCATCCCTATGAAGATACACTGCCAGTCTTCCTCAGGAAAAGCTACCTAATGCTCTACAGGTATTGCTATACTGAGAGAAAATATAGCTGTTTTACTTTTAATTTTACTTCTCACTTCCATATATGTTACCCAAAAAGCACTGGCTTTAAGTTCACTAAAATGCATTTAAAAAATCCACTACAGAAAATTACTCTCTTCACCTTCACATTGAACCTTGCCAGAGAGTTAAATAATCTTGGCTTATGTCCTTTAACAAAGAGTAAGTTTGACCAAGATGTCCTTCATCAGGCAAATGGCTAAAGAAACTCTGGTATATATACACAATGGAATACTATGCAGCTGTCAGGAGAGACAAAGTCATGAAATTTTCCTATACATGAATTTGCATGGAATCTATTATGGTGAGTGAAATAAGTCATAGAGAGAGAGAAAAATGCAGAATGGTCTCACTCATCTATGGGTTTTAAGAAAAATGAAAGACATTCTTGCAATAATAATTTGCAGACACAAAAGAGAAAAGAGCTGGAAGTTCCAGCTCACCTCATGAAGTGAGGTGATCACAAAGAGTGATGAGTTTAGTTAGAGAAAGAACTACATTTTGAACTGTCCTAATAATGAGAATGTATGAGGAAAATGGAGAGCCTGTCTAGAGTACAGGCGGGGGTTGGGTGGGGAGGAGGGAGATTTGGGACAATGATGATGGGAATGTTGCACTGGTGATGGGTGATGTTCTTTACATGACTGAAACCCAACACAATCATGTATGTAATCAAGTTGTCTGAATAAAATATTAAAAAAAAGAGTAAGTTTGGAGAAATCTCCAAATGGGACACCCATTATGAGGGCTATTAGTCCCCTAGCTGACTTTTAAGATTCCCTGTCTGCATAAAGAATAATCCACACTGCAAACATAACTTTTCGCCGGTATATATTCGGACTAACATAGTGTCATTGAGCATCAAAAATACTGGAGGTGCCAAGAAAAAATAAAGACTTTCTTAAATTTACAGAACACACAAAGGAAGCATTAGACAGAAAAATTTTAAAGTGCATTTGGAAAACCTGGATTTTTTTGTTTGGGTTTTTTTTTTTTTGTGAGGGGCACACCCAGCAGCACTCAGGGGTTACTCCAGGGTATCTGCTCTGAATCAGATCCTGGCAGGCACGGAAAACCATATGGGATGCAGCGATTTTAACCAACTGCCTTAGGTCCTGGATAGGCTACTTGCAAGGCAAACACCGCTGTGCTATCTCTCCGTTCCCTAAAACATGGATTTTTTTAATCATTTCTATGGATTCAATGTTCTATGAGCACAGTCACATGATTTTAGAGTATTTGAGTTCCTACTTCATAGACTTTACTATATAAAACATTAGATTATTTCTAATTTGAAAACTGATAATAATTCAGTTTGATCATACAGTATCATAAATCTACTATCTTTTTACATAAATCGACATAAATTGTCACGCTATTTCTTTTTTCTTTCCTTTTTTTTGGTCCCCCTGTTCACAATACAGACCAGGCAAGGGTTCTGGGTTGAGGTGCATTTACTGTACCTCCTCTTTCTATACAGTCAGTGTAAAGAGCACAGCTTGTGGTAAGAATTAGGAAGTCTGGAGCCCGGGAGATAGCATGGAGGTAAAGCGTTTGCCTTTCATGCAAAAGGTCATCAGTTCGAATTCCGGTGCCCCATATGGTCCCCCGTGCTTGCCAGGAGCTATTTCTGAGCATGGAGCCAGGAGTAACTCCTGAGCACTGCCAGCTGTGACCCAAAAACCTCAAAAAAAAAGAATCAGGAAGTCTTTTCTTTTTGATTTTTTAATACATACATTATAAATAAAATCCTTCACCAGTGCAAAATTCCCATGACCAATACCCCAAGTGTCCTACCATCCCACCCCACACTGGCCTGTACACTAGACTTTCTACTTCCCTCATTCAGTCACATTTTGTTATGATAGTTCTCAGTGTAATTATTTCTATGACTGCACTAAGCGATCATCTGTGGTGATTTTCATGTCAGGAGCTGAACCCTCCGCTCCTCCTCTATTTTGTCTCTGAGAATCATTACACAAACGTTTATCATCTCTCTCAAAAACCATATATGAGTGAAACCTTTCTGTGTTTCTCACCCTCCCTCTGACTTATTTCACTCAGCATAATAGATTTCATATATATCCATGTATAGAAAAATTTCATGACTTCATCTCTTCTGATGGCTGCATAATATTCCATTGTGTGTATGTACCATAGTTTCTTTAACCAATCATCTATTGAGGGGCATCTAGGCTGTTTCCAGGGTCTGGCTATTGTAAACAACGCCACAATGAATATAGGTGTGAGAAAGGGATTTTTGTATTGTAATTTTGTGTTCCTAGGATATAACCCTAGGAATGGTATAGCTGGATCGTATGGGAGCCCAACTTCCATCTTTTGGAGAAATCTCCATATTGCCTTCCACAGAGGTTGGACCAGACTACATTCCCACCAGCAATGAATAAGAGTTCCTTTCTCTCCACATCCCCACCAGCACTGCTTGTTCTTATTCTTTCTGAAGTGTGCCCATCTCTGTGGCGTGAGATGGTACCTCATAGTTGTTTTGATTTGCATCTCCCTAATGGTTAGTGATGTGGAACATTTTTTTCATATGCCTTTTAGCCATGTGTATTTCTTTTTTATCACAGTGTCTGTTCATTTCTTCTCCCCATTTTTGATGGGGTTAAATGTTTTTTTTTTCTTGTTAAGTTCTGTCAGTGTTTTGTATTTTATGGGTAATAACCCCTTATCTGATGTGTATTGGGTGAATAATTTCTCCCACTCAGTGGGTGGCTCTTGTAATCTGGGCACTATTTTCTTAGAGATACAGAAACTTCTCAGCTTAATGTAGTCCCATATAAGAAGACTTTGGAAACAAAAAAAAAAGTCAACAGAAAATCGGGAGTCCTTTATACGCCGGGTATATCCCGAAAAACATCTTGGTATGCCGCTAAAGGAAAATCATCTGCGTATTGCCACGAAACGAACTTCCCAACTCGATCCTGCACCAATCACTGCAAGGCTGCTCGGACCACCTCTCTGACTCAGACAATCCAAGCAGGCTTTCGATGCATGCAAATTAGACAATGTTCTGGACCCGAATCTACACTGTCAAAAGCCTGCTCAGATGGGGCAGAGTCAGAGAGGAAGTCTATTCCAGTCTACCTTTTGAACCTTTGCTTGTTGTGATTGACTCACTGTAGTACATACAGTTGCGGCACAGGAACGTTCTGTCTTATACAGCGAAGATAGGCCAAAACCTATGTTGTTTTTGTTTGTTTGTTTGTTTTTTAATTATAAGAACAAAGATGCAAAGAGAGAGGACAAGGTAAAGTTACAGTGGGAGGACAAGCACCCATAAACAGAATGAACCTAAGTCCCCTTGCCGGTATGGAATTCAGGGGTTTCAAAGTAGGTGCGGCCGCTCCGCTTCGCTCCGCAGTCGCGCTTTTTGGGTACTGGGCCTGGAGAGATTACAGTCCATAGATCGGCTCAGCAGAGAGGAGAGAAGAGGCAGAGCATGGCCGGTGATGGTCTTTATGTTCTGGGATCCCCAATCACACAGCTCGATCAGTCCCACTGTGGTCGGGTGAGACCATCTTACAGGGGGACAGGGGTCCCGGTATGTTGATCGGCTCAGCAGAGAGGAGAGAAGAGGCAGAGCATGGCCGGTGGTGCTCTTTATGTTTCTGGGATCCCCAATCACATGGTTCGATCAGTCCCACTGTGGTCGGGTGAGACCATCTTACCGGGGGACAGGGGTCCCGGTCCGTTGATCGGCTCAGCAGAGAGGAGAGAAGAGGCAGAGCATGGACGGTGGTGGTCTTTATGTTTCTGGGATCCCCAATCACAGGGCTCGATCAGTCCCATGTGGGTCAGGTGAGACCATCTTACCGGGGGACAGGGATCCCAGTTCGTTGATCAGCTCAGCAGAGAGGAGAGAAGAGCCAAAACCTATGTTTTAACTGTAAAAGTAGCACTGCTTTTGTTGTGTCCCATAGATTCTGATAATTTGTGTCTCATTGTCATTTGTTTCCAGGAAAGTTTTAATTTCCTCTTTGATTTCATCACAGATCCACTGGTTATTCAGTAGCAGGCTATTTAGTTTCCAGTTGTTAAAGTTTTTCTTCTGTGTGTATTTGTAATTCACATCCAATTTCAGAGCTTTATGATCAGCAAAGATAGCCTGAAGAATTTCTATCCTCTTACATTTATGGAGATATGTTTTATGTACCAGCATGTGGTCTATTCTGGAGCATGAGTCATGTGCACTGGAGAATAATGTGTATCCAGGTTTCTGTGGATGGTGTCTCCTTCATATATCTACTAGGCCTCTTTCTTCCGTTTCTTTTCTTAGGTCCAATATATTTCGTTGGGTTTCAGCCTGGTTGACCTATCGAATGCTGAAAGGGCCTTGTTGAGATCTCCCATAATTAAATTATTGTGTTATTACTTAAGTCCTCTTTCAAATTAGTCAATAGATGTATTAAATATCTTGCTGGTCTCTCATTTGGTGCATTTATATTTAATATTGCGATTTATTCCTGCTGTACATATCCCTTGATTACTACATAGCATCCGCTGTTATCCCTTACGGCTTTTCTGAGTCTAAAGTTTGCATCATCAGATATTAATATTGCCACCCAAGCTTCTTAAAGAGTGTCTTTTGCTTGGATGATTTTCCTCCAGCCTTTTATTCTGAGTCTATGTTTGTTCGGACTATTCAGGTGTTTCTTGTATGTAGCAGAAGGTTGGATTCACCTTTTTGATCCATTTTGCCACTCTGTCCCTCTTAATTGGTCCATTTAATCCATTGACATTGAGAGAGATGATTGTCACATGAGTTAATGCCGTATTTATTTATAAGATTGATGTGTTGGGGCCTGGGAGATAGCATGGAGGTAAGGCTTTTGCCTTTCATGCAAAAGGTCATCGGTTCGAATCCCGGTGCCCCATATGGTCCCCCGTGCCTGGCAGGAACAATTTCTGAGCATGGAGCCAGGAGTAACCACTGAGCACTGCCGGGTGAGACCCAAATCCCCCCCCAAAACGATTGATGTGTCTGTTGGTCTATCTTGTCTTAAAGTAGGTCTTTCAGTTTCTCCTTTAAGGCTGGTTTTGTATCTGTAAAATTTCTGAGCTGTTGTGTATCTGTGAAGCTGTAGATCCTTCCTTCAAACCTGAAGGTGAAGCCTCCATTTCATTCAGTCTTGTCACAATATCCCACCACTGATTTCTGACCTTGAGATTTTTTGTGACATGTCTGGTTTTTCGTTTTGTTTTGTTTTGCTTTTGTTTTCGGGTCACACCGTGCGATGCTCAGGGGTTACTCCTGGCTACCTGCTAAGGAATAGCTCCTGGCAGGCACGGGGGAACATATAGGACACCGGGATTTGAACCAATGACCTTTGGTCCTGCGACGGCTGCTTGCAAGGCAAACATCACTGTGCTATCTCTCCGGCCCCTGTGACATGTCTTTGTAAATCTTAAGGATGTTCCTTTGAATGTAATTTCCTTTAGGGATCTTGCTGCTTTCAGTATCCAATTCCTATCTGTGGGGTTTGTCATTGTTGTTAGAATGTGCCTTGGGGTGCTTTTCTTTGGATCTCTTTTAGCTGGTACTCTTCGGGCATGCAGGGTTTGGTTGCATACAGTCTTTACCTCTGGGAGATGCTTGGTAATGATGTCCCTGATTGTTGATTCTTCCTGAAAATTATCCTCCTGTGTTTCTGGAACTTCAATGATTCTTATGTTGTTTCTGTTAAATTTATTGAACATTTCTATTTTCATCTGTTCAAAATCTTTGAGTATTTTTCCCATTGTTAGTTCATTTGTTTGAGGTTCTTTTCAAATATCATTTGTTGTATAGAGTTATTATGCCTTTCATCTTCTGTCTGACTAATTCTGTTTTCAGCTGCTGTTACTCTACTGGAGAGGCTTTCTATAAAATTTTACATTAACTCTATGCATTTTGCAGTCCCATTATTTCAGTTTGGAGTTTTCTAATTTCCATATTTGTGTTCTGTTCAGATCGATCTATGCTACCCTTGAGTTCCATGAACATCTTCCATATCTCCACTCTAAACTCCCTTTCTGAGAGGTCATCCCGGCAGTTGGCACTTTTTGGCTCATCAGAGCTGCCATTCCCATACACCACGCATGCAGTTGTCCTTCGTTTTTTCCTGATTGTCTACCTTTAACAGTAATGCTGTATATTACAATGAGGTTTGTACTACATAAAAAGGTGCACAGCCACTCTTTTATTTTTTTTCCCTGTGTTCTTTTTGGTTGGGCCCAGGGATCGCAAAGCAGCTTCAGGCGTGGCCCTCAAAACAGTCTGCTGTAGCTAACACCGGCAGGGGTCAAATAAC
The DNA here is from genome assembly GCA_004027635.1 of Crocidura indochinensis. Taxonomy (NCBI): domain Eukaryota; kingdom Metazoa; phylum Chordata; class Mammalia; order Eulipotyphla; family Soricidae; genus Crocidura; species Crocidura indochinensis. The sequence continues at coordinate 13,010 of PVKC010022678.1, forward strand.
GGTGGCAATGGGTCACCCAAAGGATGCAAACAAGGGGAAAATTGGTGTCCCATTCACGAAAATTCCTGACTCAATCCTATAAGACCATTTATCAAGAGGACCCTCCTGGTCCCACATGGACCCAAATGTTTCTCATCCTGGATATTTGATCCTCAGCTGAGGAGATTTGTCCTTTCTGTGGGACAGATTTGTGGAGGGATGTTGCACACCTCTTGTATCTCAATCGCTCATTTCCCCGAAAAATGAAGACTTTGTCAAGTTGCTTGTATAGTTAGGGACAGTTCAAAGACAGAGATTGCAACCCAGGAAGTGGCAGTGAAAAGAGTTTATTCCAGAAGACCAAGAAGTCAGGTGCTGCGATGGAATCCCAGCTGGCTCCATGCAAGACCAATGCCTGCGCACTCTAGAGATTGAAGGTAGTGGCGCCTAATCAGTGTGACAGAGTTTCCCCCCTTTCAACCAATTGACTCAGAGACTCCATTTGGCTATGGAACATGCTGGAAACCTGGTTTAGTACCTGGTGTCAGCCACCCTCAGCCCGCCTCCAGATCTGAGAGGTAGAACTGAAGAGAAACCTGGAAGGGCCACTCGCAGTTCCCCTATTCCCTCTGTTCACCATTGCCAGGTGTCCTTGAGGGGATTTGTTCTGAGGACAAGCATCCTCCTGGACAAGTCCCAGACAGCTCTTGCTTCCCGCAGTGACAGGTGCTGGCCGCCAGAGGGCAGACAGGCTCATCTCCAAGACCTCGCCGCTGCTGTTCTCTGATGCTTTGTCTCTGCAAAACTCCCTTTCTGGGTCTCAGATTCCATAGACAAGGCACAGGGGCAGATTCCAACTGGGACCTGCTGGGCCTTTCCTCATCCACTTGGGCTGGAACTGGAGTAGTGGTCTGGACTGAGTGGTACGGACTCTACATCCCTGCTGAGGTGTGGAGCATAGAGGAATTGCTGGGGTACAGGAAACAGTCTGCACGAGAGACTGCAAGAGCTGGGGGCTGCTTAATAGGGGAGCAGGGGCACTGATGATGCAGTAAGTACTCAGGTTTGAGAGAAAAGAGATGGAGAAATGGTTCTGTCATGGCACTGTGAAGGAAGCGAAAAAGGAAGCTTGAGGTTTAAATTGTTGTGCTGAAGGAAGGAAAGGTCCTGAAACCAGGAGGAGGGGAATGGGGTCCCTGCAGGACAGGCCAAGGGAAATAGGATGAGGATGGGTGACCATGGGGAAGAGACTCTGAAATCTGAAGAGTAGAGAAGGATGGGGAGAGAACCAGACTGCTGACAGGAGCTTAACTCAGGAGGCACCTTCAGAAGTCTGGGGGCACCTAACGAAGTGGAGGTGACCTGGTGGGCACCAAGCAGGGACAAAATGACAGAGGGAGGGGACAGCTGTGCTGGGACAGAATCTGCTCGCACAGGGGTCAGCAGGGCAGTGGGCATGCGGTTTCCCAGAGGTGCAGCACATTGTGTGCCTCCAGCTGAGACTGAGAGGAGAAGCAGGCAGCAGTGTCATGGTGAGGTCTGCCTGGTAGGGGCATTTTTTGTTTGTTTGTTTTTGGGCCACACCTGGTGACGCTCAGGGGTTGCTCCTGGCTATTCGCTCAGAAGTCGCTCCTGGCAGGCACGGGGGACCATGTGGGGAACCGGGGGATCGAACCGCAGTCCGTCCTAGGTTAGCTCAGGCACCTTACCTCCAGTGCCACCACCCGGCCCTGGTAGGATCATTTTTGTCTCATCTGCCCTCAGTGCAGTAGAGGGAAGGACGGTCCAGCCCCACACCCTCATCCATATAATGTACCTGAGATGGATTGCACTGGGCTTTGGGAGGCCCCAAAGGTCAACTGGTCAACCAAGGGATGCTGACCCATTGGTGCTCAAGACACAGAGGAGAGAGATATGCTCTGCAGGAGCTGAGTTTTGTGCCACCATATGGGCTTGCATGCTGTGAGTGGGGGCTTATTTTGGGAGAACGATTCAGGGTACAATGCTTTCCCTTCTCTTCCTCCCCAAAAAGCCTCCACGCCCCAGGAGCTGTAATCACAAGTGCTAATTCCGGCAGTGCCTAGTGTCCAGCAGTGGGTTAGTAGTGCTCCAGTCTCTAAGGTGCTCAGCAGAGAAACCAATCTGATTCAAAATCTAGAGGTACTGTGATTTGGGCTGGTATCACGAGGACATATTTGGGGATAAATGCAGACGTCTCTTCCTACCTCTCCTATTTTAGAAGTCCTGGCAGCCAAACGCACACCCTATAAGAGCCACAGTATCCGCAATGTCGCTTGGAATTCCTGGAAAACTGCATTTCTGTTTAATACTGGACCACTCCTATTGTGACACCAATGCCTGTCAGAAGCAATCTAGTGTTCAAAAGAAAAGAAGTGACAATATGATCAACTAACAACAAGAGTTTACTATACCTTCTGCTCATAACACTTTGTGAGGTACAATACTGTTTTTGGGGGGTGACACCCGGCAGTGGTATTGGGTTACTCCTGGCTCCATGCTCAGAAATTGCTCCTGGCAGGCACAGGGGACCATATGTGGCACTGGGATTCGAACCGATGACCTTTTGCATGAAAGGCAAACGCCTTACCTCCACGCTATCTCCCGGGCCCCGAGGTACAATACTTTTAAAAATTTCTTTTCTTTCTGTATTCTTTTGTTTTCTTTCTTTCATTTCTTTCTTCTTTGAAAAATGATTCTCCGGGGATGAATTGATAAAACAGTGTGTAGTGCCTTGCATGGGGCCAATTATGGGTTCAATCCCCAGTACCTATTTGGTCCCCTGAGTCCTCCAGGAATGCTTCCTGAGCAGAGTCAGAAGAAAGCCCTGAGTACTATAGGTAAGCTCCACCTCACCCCCAAATTAAGAATTCTTTACCGGGGAACTTCTTTGGTTCTTTGTCCCCCTCGATCACATCAATTCCTCTTTCCTACTTTTAGTAACCTCTGAATCCTGGTTTGGGTCCTGGACTGGCATCATGGAACTCTTTTCTCAATAAATCTCAACTTTGCAAACATTTCTTCTGTTTAATAAAGGTTCCTTCACAAGCCTTGTACACACCTGACTATCCACCCAGTAGGAGGAGACAATTCCAGAATGGCCCAGGTGAGGTCAGGAAAGTCTGTCCAGTGGCGCCATGCGTTATGACACGAGCTCTGCTAAGGCAGCTTTCAGGGGCTCCTTTGGCAGCAGAGAGAGGCTATGTGTGTTGTAAAGCCACCAACAGTGGGGAGCACCAGCTGGTGGTGTCCTGCCAGTGCCCACCTGTTGTAAATTAGGGCCTTATGATTGGCTTGGAAGGTGGATTGAGGCCTCTGTCTTTAGGCTCTGGACCATGTGACTCCACAACCCCGATAAACCATCTGGTCTTTATGTTCATGAAGAAGGCGTGTAGAAATCTCACTCACATGTAGGCTTCAGGAAGTAACAGCTTTATTCATCCTAGCCACTACATGTGTGGCCTATATCATAACCTTTTAAGCATCTAGCCCTGCGTCTTAACTTCTCTCAGCCATCTTTCTTCTCTTTTGGGGGGGCCACACCCAGTGACACTCAGGGGTTACTTCTGGCTATGCGCTCAGAAGTTGCTCCTGGCAGGCACGGGGGACCATATGGGAACCGGGGGATCGAACCGTGGTCTAACCTAGGCTAGTGCAGGCAAGGCAGCAGGCACCTTACCTCCTGGCTCCCAGCCATCTTTCTTCTGACCTTCAAACTGAAAGAGATCCAACCAGGCAAAAGCCAAAGACAAAAGAGCTTTTCTCCTCTGGGTCAGAGCCCTTAAGTACCTTTCCCAGACCCCTCCCAAGAAATGGGCACGGTCTGCAGGTAAAGTTACAGGTCATTTCCGGTTCCCAAGAACCCACCCAGAAATGGGCGGGTCTCAGTTACCTGTATTCCAGGGTGGAGCTACATCTCCGCCCTTTTATTTTTTACATAAAGACAAAAGGCATAAATTATGTGGCTTCCGCCTATCCAAAGGCGTGTCATATTTTCATAGTAACAATGTAAATAAAGTGAAAATTAGTATACCAACCCTTTTCAAAAACATAGCATCTTTGCAAAATATACCATTAACCTGTAACTCAAACTGTTCTTAATTCTTTTTTACCAAGCATTACTCTGGAACTTCCATATTCCTATACCTTTAAACTATTTTGGGGGAACTTTCTGTCCCTATTAACCTTCCCTACACACAAGTACTACAGCATAAGTGCATAACATATATTTTATTTATTTATTTATTTATTTATTTATTTATTTTTTTGGGCCACACTCAGTGACGCTCGGGGTTACTCCTGGCTATTCGCTCAGAAGTCGCTCCTGGCAGGCACGGGGGACCATGTGGGGAACCGGGGGATCGAACCACAGTCCGTCCTAGGTTAGCGCAGGCAAGGCAGGCACCTTACCTCCAGCGCTACCGCCCGGCCCCCATAACATACATTTTAAAAATCAGGCTAAGTACATTGAAATACACACAGTAAAACATTTTGCACTTGAAATGATTAACTATGGAAAACAATAAGGCACATTCAAATTATACAATGTCATAATCTTTTTTTTTTCTTTTTTTTTTTTTTTTG
>PVKC010022679.1:0-17593 GCA_004027635.1 Crocidura indochinensis
TCTTCTTCTTCTTCTTCTTCTTCCAAAGGCATAGTAAGTATTGGGGAACTTAGGAAGGGAATTCCCTAGGTCTAAGAGATTTTGGATTACTTCGCTCTTGAAGCATACTGTCATGAGAATCACTATAGCCTCCAAACATGCAAATGAGCATATGTTTTAAGTGGATGATTTAATGCAGATTTTATAGAAAGTATCTAATTCATAGAAATAATACTGATCCCTATATAGCAGTTATGTAGAAATATATCTCAAAATGTAATGTTTTCAAAATTTACCTAAAGCACCATAGTTAACAAAGTTAAGTCCATTTTTGCGTTCTTGTGTGTGATTGTGTAATGGGCCATATCCAGCAGAGATCAGGTTTTACTCTTGACTCTGCCTTCAGGGATCACTCTTAGTGATGTTCAGCACCATATATGACTCCTGATTTAACCCTGGTCAAGTATGTATAAGGTGAATACCTTCATCTCTGTACTGGTCCCCTCCAGTTGAGTTTAGGCATGTTTCAGCACTAATCCTACTTAGAATGTCAACTTCTCTTTATGTTTGTCCCCAGGTTCTCTACCATTCTCCAACCCTTTTCCTTGACAGGAGCATTTCAAGAGTGTCTATTGAAGGTTAGATATATTGCTTTCAGTGTTGTTGACTCTGTGGTTTGCATACATAGCTTTACTGCTTTTCTATATCATGGATGTGCCTACAGCCTCTGCTGTCTGGTACTTCCTATTTATATCTTCTTATTTACCCTTTCAATTTCTTTCCTTTTCTGTCATTCCCCATTCTATACTCTGGGATCAAAGGTGATCTAGAGATCTCTTCTGTTAGCATCTTGCATTCCATCATTCAATTATTTCATAACCACTGATAAATGGGATCACCTTTGTTTGTCCTTCATCTGACTTATTCACTTAACATGATAACCTCCAGTTTACCCAAGTTGTAGTGAATTCATGATTTCATCATTCCTTGCAGTCACATACTATTTCACTATGTAAATATATTACATCTTCATAATCTCTTCATCTATCATTTGGCATCAAGGTTAATTTAATATATTTGCTATTGTTCTGAGTGCTGCAATGAATATATGTCCTTTGGAATATGTTTATAGATTCGTAAGATTAAGTACCTAAAAGACCCAAGCACTTACCTTATGTCCTCTCAAAATATAATTATTTTATGATGCCAGCAAAATTATTATATGTTAAAATTAACATATCATTTCTGAATTATTTATGCATAAAATAGAAAATATCCTAATATATTTTATTTAATAATTTCCCTGATAACAAAAATAGACAAAAACAGTACCAAATAGTATGCAATTGTAAATATTATTTATATATATCTTTTATTTTTTTATTTTATTTAAACACATTAATTACAAACATGATTGTGGTTGGGTCTCTATCATATAAAGAACATCCCCCATCACCAGTGCAGCATTCCCATCACCAGTGTCCCAATTCTCTCTCCTCCTACCCCACCACTGCCTGTACTCTACACAGGTTTTCTATTTCCTCATACATTCTCATTGTTAGGATAGTTCTCAATGTAGTTATTTCCCTAACTAAGTTCATCACTCTTTGTGGTGAGCTTCATGAGGTGAGCTGGAACTTCCAGCCCTCCTTTCTTTAAAATATTGATCACTTAAAGTCTTTGCCAAATATGATCAAGTATAATTTGGCTTTATAAATACAGTAATTTTACATTATGACAAAGTAGAAACCAACAAATAGAATAAAAAATACAATAAGAAAATATTGTAAGTCTGCCAGAAGTGATTTCTAGGCACAGAGCCAGAATTAACACCTGAGAACAACTGGGTATAGCCCAAAAACCAATAAATAAATAAAATAAAAACCACCCTGAAATACAGTAATTAAACCTGGAATAGTTCAATTAATACATGCCAACAAATACAGTACCACAATAAAACAATCTAATCTTGAGATATCTATAAAAAAATAAGTTATTTATAATGTTGACACACAAAAGGGTGGTAAATATTTTGTATGATCAAAATAGAAATAAAGCAATATGGAGTTTCCTCCAAAAACTGGAAATTGAGCTCCGATTCGACCCAGTTATTCCACTCCTAGGGATATACCCTGGGAACACAAGAATACAATACAAAAATTCTTTCCTCACGCCTATATTTATTGCAGCACTAGTCACAATAGCCAGGCTCTGGAAACAACCAAGATGCCCTTCAACAGATGAATGGCTAAAGAAACTGTGGTACATATACACAATGGAATATTATACCGCCGTCAGGAGAGATGAAGTCATGAAATTTTTCTATACATGGATGTACATGGAATCTACCATGCTGAGTGAAATAAGTCAGAGGGAGAGAGAGAGACGCAGAATAGTCTCACTCATCTATGGGTTTTAAGAAAAATAAAAGTCATTTTTGCAACAATCCTCAGAGACTATGAAAGGAGGACTGGAACTTCCAGTTCACTCCATGAAACTCACCACAAAGAGTGATGAGTGCAGTCATAGAAATAACTACACTGAGAGCTACCATAACAATGTGAATAAATGAGGGAACTGGAAAGCCTGTCTAGAGTACAGGTGGGGGTGGGGTAGGATGGAGGGAGATTTGGGGCATCGTTGGTCGGAATGTTGCACTGGTGAAGGGGGGTGTTCCTTACATGACTGAAACCTAGTCACAATCATATTTGTAATCAAGATGCTTAAATATATTATAAAAAACTCAATATTCCAAATAAAGAATCTACAGAAAATATTTGAGATTTTTCATATTTTTGATAAATATTTTATAAACAACTGTTTCCCTTCCCCTACTCCCCCCTTTCCTTGTGATAACCTTTCTTTAAGTCTAGCCTTTCACCGCTGTTTGCTCTATCTATAATCCTATATTTTGTCTTTCAATCTACAACAATTTCTCAAGTCTTTTTTATTAATATATTTATTTAAACACCTTGATTACAAATATGGTTGCACTTGGGTTTCACTCAAGTAAAGAACACACCCCTTCACCAGTTCAACATTCCCATCACCAATGCCCCAAATCTCCCTCCTCCCTGCCTGTACTCTAGACTGGCTTTCTACTTATCTTATTAATTTACATTGTTATGGTAGTTCTCAATGTAGTTATTTCTCTAACTTAACTCATCACTCTTTGTGGTGAACTTTATGTCATGAGCTGAACCTTTCAGCCCTCATATTTATTGTCTCTGAGAATTATTGAAAAAATGTCTTATTTTTCTTAAAACCCATAGATGAGGGAGACTATTCTGCTTCTATCTTTTCCCCTCTGACTTATTTCACCCAGCATAATCCATGTACATCATGTATAAGAAAATTTCATGACTTCATTTCTCCTGAAGGCTACAAAATATTCCATTGTTATATGTACCACAGTTTCTTTAGCCATTCATCTGTTGAAGGGCATCTTGGTTGTTTCCAGAGTCTGGCTATTGTAAAGAGTGCTGCCTGCAATGAATAGCGGTGTGATGAAGGAATTTTTATATTGTATTTTTGTGTTCCTTTAGCATATTACTAGGAGTGGTATAGCTGGATCGTATGGGAGCTCAATTTCCAGTTTTTGGAGGAATATCGCTTTCCATAAATGTTGAACTACACGGCATTCCCACCAGCAGTGGATAAGAGTTCCTTTCTCTCCACATCCCTGCCAACACTGTTCTCATTCTTTGTGATGTGTGCCAATCTCTGTGGAGTGAGATGATATCTCATAGTTGTTTTGATTTGCATCTCCCTGAATTACTGATATGGAGCATTTTTTCATGTGCCTTTTGGCCATTTGTATTTCTCCTTTGACAAAGTGTCTGTTCATTTCTTCTTTCCATTTTTTGATGCAATTAGATTTTTTTTCATGTAAAGTTCCATCAGTGTATTGTATATTTTGGATATTATCCCCTTATCTGATGGGTAGTGGGTGAATATTTTCTCCCACTCATACCTGAAACCATAAGGTATATAGAACAACATGTAGGTAAAACACTTCATGACATTGAGAGTAAAGGCATCTTTAAGGAGGAAACAGCACTCTCCAAACAGTGGAAGCAGAGATAAACAGTTTAGAATATATTAAGCTTCTGCACCTCAAATGAAATTTCTCAAGTCTTATGATTTGCATATGCAATAGTATTAGTACCAAGACATCTCATCTTTCCAAACAATGCTAGTAACTAATACATGTGACTATATTTGCCTGCTAGGTGTTAAGTCAATTTCTGTGATTAGATATAAGATATTCTCATTGGGTCACACCCTTAGTGATAAAACTGAGGTAAATCTGTCTAAGATAAATAAATAGTATTATTTATATAAAAATTGCAAAGATTAAATTCCAAAAAGATGAAGAAATTTGGGAATAAATAGCAGTAAATGTCTATCACAGTTATTTGAGTGATATAATTAATAATTACAATATAATCATAATACTTTGAATAATATAGTAATAATGTAATGAATTATGATTATTTGGTATAAAACCCACTACCTTTTTTTTTGCCTTTTGGGCCACACCCAGTGATGCTCAAGGACTACTCCTGGCTATGCACTCAGCAATCGCTTTGGGATTGGGGGACCAATCCCAATTGGGGATCGAACTGAGGTCTGTTCTGGGTCAGCCAAATGCAAAGCAAATGCCCTACTGCTGCACTTTCGATCTGGCCCCTAAAACCCTTATCTTTTATTAAAATAATATTAACATTTATATTATGACTTTCTCTCTTGAACTTCAGGTGTATTGTTATGCCCAACTCCTAAACTCATGAAAGTTCTTTAAGCTCTCTCAGTTCTTCCAACAGCTCTAGGAGTCTGTGAAGTTCTGACCTGTTTTGAAAAGTATATTTGAAACTATAAGATACTCTAGTTACATGAATTCTCTTTTTGTATAAACTTTCCTTTATTTTTATTAATTAAAGGGGAATCTTTTGTTAAAAGTGTCATTTTTGGTTGACTCTTTAGAATTCAGATTTCATGTATAATGATCCTCAAGGTTTATCCCAATCTTTAGCTACTTGTTCTTTTTTTTTTTTTCCGCTCTGAGAGTCAAAACTAACAAATTCTTCTGCTTGGTTTTCTTTGTTTTGTTTTTATTTTTGAAACCTTTTTTCCTTTTGTGATTTTGGAGTCATGCTCAGGGATCACTCCTGGCAGGGCTCAAGAACCCTTGAGTGGTGCCTGAAATTGCAAGGCAAGTGCATTATTCATTCTATTATTTCTTCAGCCCCTCTGCTTGGTTTTCATTGTTAATCTGTAGAGTATATACATTTTCTCTCTCTCTCTTTCTTCTCTCCCTCTGTCTCTCACACACTATTTTCTAGTTGCAAACAGTTCTGTTCTCTATTGTGATACAAAGGACAAACATTATTGTTTTTTTGGCCACACCCGTTTGATGCTCAGGGGTTACTCCTGGCTAAGTGCTCAGAAATTGCCCATGGCTTGGGGGGACCATATGGGACACCGAAGGATCTAATCACAGTCCTTCCTTGGATAGCGCTTGCAAGGCAGACACCTTACTCTAGCACCACCTCTCCGGTCCCAACAAACATTATTTAATATTATTTTTGTTACATTTTAAAATTGTTAGAGATGACTTATTTATGGTACAGTATATACTTTATTATTTATGGGACAGTATATACTTTATTAGTTTAGATTTGAAACAAATTCATAGGATTTATTTCAGGTTCTTACTTGAGTGACTACTTGTGAGTTGCCTCCTGCTCATAGGTAGCTATAAGAAAGATTATTCTTGGCCAAAGAGACAACTCAAAGGTTTTTGAATCCATTGTCACCTGGGAGATGCGTGACCTTGGCTGGACTAAGAGACCTGCAACAGGACCCCAGACCCGCAGCCTTCACTGGTTGATGGGGGAACTCAGACCACCCCAGCTCAGGAGCAGAAAGGTGGGTGAGAAATGGGGGTTGAGAAAGGGAACGCTGGTCAGTAGCCCTGCCTACAAGGCGGGATTGGGTGGTTCAGGTAGCCTAGGTCTGGTGGGGTCGCTCCCAGTGTCACTACCATTTGAATCCATTGTCATCTAGGAGACGTGTGTGTGTGTGTGTGTGTGTGTGTGTGTGTGTGTGTGTGTGTGTGTGTGTGTGTGTGTGTCCTCGGCTGGACTAGAAGATCTGCTGCCAGGACCCCAGCCCTGGGGCCTTCACAGGCCTTAAAAAAGAGATTTTCCCTCCTCCACATCAACCTTTTTCTCCCAAACCTCGGGGGCACGACAATAATTGTTCTTAGTTTATAGGTAGCCTTACCCAGTAAAGAACCGTTGTGTATAGCCCCCAAATTAAATCAAATCAAAACAATAGCAACACCAAAATTGTATGGACTGTTTTGTAATTATAGCCATCATTGTGTATGTCAAGATATCTAAATGTAAGATCTTTTGAGGGAAGAACAAATACAATAGGACAATTTAAACGGATATTGCCAATGTTTAATTAAAAATAACTATTAAATTGTTATGCTTCATAATAGACTAAAAGAATTTTTGTTCTTTATAGTAAAACTTCTGAACTTTATTAGTCTTATATTATTAGAATGTTCTTTTTTATTTTATGTAGTGGCAAAATTATGTAGACATGAAGATTTTAGACTTTTACTTACCACCACAATAGGCTTTTTCAATTTGTAGGCTTTCTTAATTTTCCAGTTCTAGTTGCTGGTAAAATGAACATGGAGATAGGAAGTTGTGAGTTCTGTTTCTTTTTAAAAAATAAATATTTAATCAACATCATTAGATAACAACAGAGTTGCCTGTTTTGGATAAAGATCATTTCCGATGAATGTTAACTAAACCATTGTAAATCTTGTGGACTGCTTCTTATTATGGGCTTTGACCATATATATTATATATTTTATATATTTTATGTATACATTTATATTATATACTTATATATTGTATATAAAGCCATATGTATTTAAAATATTTCATTCTACATAAAATTTCTAAAGCTGCTTTAAACTTTCCTCCAATCGAGTTCTAGGACTTTTTGATGTAGATAAATTATTATTGGTGTCACATAAGTCTATACTGCTGCCTGGAAAGGAATCAGTGGTGTTTATTAAAATTTGGAATTTTTCTCCCTACTGTGGCTTTGCCTTGAAGATAAGGTTTGTGCATCCAGATTCTGTGCTCAGAGATCATTCCTGGCAGAACTCAAGAGAGCTCCAATCCAGCTACATTTTGTGCAAGGCCTATGCCTTTGCACTTCACTATCACTCTTGGCCCATTGACACATGGTTCTAATTTTTGGCTTTACAGGCCGTTGTAAACATTTGAAAGGTTTGTGCATCCACTGCAGTAAATTGTTCAATTACTGAGTCCTACCCTACTCAATGTTTATTCTCCACTCTATGATGTGATCTGGTGGTTGGATTACTGAGTATCTAACAACTTAGTATTCCTTCTCCATGATAGGGTATGATCTAGTTAATCCTAATAAAAGCTAGATTTCAAGAAGGCAAGGGCACTCGTTCTTTGGTCTTTCTCCACTAAGCTGCTTTCCTCCTTAGGAGAAGAAGGTTTGTGTGGTGGGATTCCTGGCTCGAGTGTTGGAATTCCTGAGCTTATTATTGCCCGTTGACTATGTGTATTATTTTCTGCTTCAATGTTTGCTTCCAGACCCATGTCTCTCCAGATCCTAATGTAGCCTGAGATTTCTATCACAGATGACACCTGAACAGGGGCCTATAAAAGGGACTTTGCTGATGATTTGGTGAGATGTTACTTTCGTGGCTTCTTAAGTGGATTTCACTGTTCTGTTTTTTTTTTTTTGGGGGGGGGGATGGGGGTCACATCCAGTAACATTCGGAGGTTACTACTGGCTATGCGTTCAAAAATCGCTCCTGGCTTGGGAGACCATATGGGATGCCATGGATCCAATAGTGGTCTGTTCTGTGTCAGCTGCATGTGAGGCAAATACCTTACTATTGTGCTATCCTCCTGCACCTGTTAGGATTTTTAAGCTTAAGTCTATTTGGTTCAAAGTAGTGACAATGGCTTAATCTTTGGTTGAAGGACCCTGGCTTTTCCTTATGCAAATAGCATTAGTGATAGCTTTCTTTGTTTTTGCAGTTTCTCCTTATAGTCAGATGCAAAACATGTGGACGAATACTCTAATCTCACACTAAAAGTTTCTAATGTTTCCAATGTTTGTGCATTCCCAAAATCTGGGCTTTTATTAGTAATAACCAGATCACACCTTGTCATGGAGAAGAAATACTAAGTACAGCCGGTGTAGCCCAAGAACCAAGACAAAAGAAAACAAATAAAATTTGAAAGGCTAACAATATTAAAGACATCAACTTTCCCTGGATCTACTAGGAAACTGACATCACAGTACAAGTCGTTTCTCTATGTTGGAGACAACAGATGAGAGATCCACACACAATTTAGCAGAAGCAGAAGCATACCAAACAAGCTTCTGTTTTAGAAATATTATAATTGTCATTTGTAAACTGCTGGCATCTTTAGTATTGACACACTAAAGGTAAATGTTTCAAAAGACCTAACTTTAGGGAAATACACACACCTTTGTGTGTTTAATGTTTAAGACTTTCATCATATTCTCCAAGTAAAGGTTAGGAAAAAATACCCTCATCCTTCAAGAAAGGGAAGCTGCAATGTAGTTATTTTTTTAAAAAGCCCAAACATTCTTTTATCCTTTGTAGAATTTTACCTCGATGGACAACTATTTCATTACAGATCAAGATGCGTATGTTTTAATCAGAATCTAAATACAGATAATCAGCTCTATTTCCCTCTAGTTTCTCTTTCTCTCTCTCTCTCTTTTTTTTTTTTTTGGTTTTTGGGCCACACCCGGTGACGCTCAGGGGTTACTCCTGGCTATTCACTCAGAAGTCGCTCCTGGCAGGCACGGGGGAACATATGGGGAACCAGGGGATCGAACCGTGGTTACTGCAGGCACCTTACCTCCAGCGCCACCGCCCGGCCCCCTCCCTCTAGTTTTTCTATCTTACTTAAGATAGCACTTGTGAAGGTGTCAGTTATGTGTCCAGACTCATAAGACTGAGACCTCAGCATAGGGTTACCAAATGCTTCCTTTCCTCCCAGAGTTTACCAGGAAAAGGATAATGGTGCTATAAAATAACAAAAACTACATTAAATGAAAGTATCATAAATGTCAGACTCTATTTTAAAGTTAAGTTTATCTGAGAATCTCCAAGGACAACAGAAGAATCCAAAAAGGGACACTAGAGAAATTTTAAACTCTAAAAATTATAGTTAGAATAAGTAGGAAATATAGCCTATTGGTTCTGTCATATTAATTATGAGGAACTGAATCTTTTTACCAATAAAACAGAAACAAGGCATATATGTTCTGCTTGTTACTTTTATTCAACATTGAACTTTAAGTTCTAAGACAAGAAAAGTAAGATATAAAGCTTGGAGGAGAAAAAATATTGTTTAGTAAATCATGGCCATCAATATATAATATTCTAAAAATTAATAAAATGTCTGCAATAAATAAATAAATCATGTAGCAAAGTTGCAAGATCCAAGGTTAACTATAAAATCCAATTATTTTCTGAATATACTAGCAATTAACAATTAGGTATTGCAACAGAGGAACTAATACTACTTAAGTAAGCAGTGCCAAAATTAAATAACATCTAACAAAAGACATGAAAAGCTATATGAATTAAATTATAAAACATACACACAGAAAAAAAATTGAAAAACTAAACTTGAGAGATTGCCATTGTCATTTATGATGACACAGATTATAGAGGCCAGGGTTTCTAATTTTATATAGATTTATTAAAATCCCAGTACTTAACTCAGCAAAATTTTAATGACTATCAATAAATGTATGTATAAGAGTCTATGGAAAAGAAAAAATTTGAATAAACATCACAATATTAAAGAATAAAATAGTAGGAAATAATCAACTTTACCTTCTTGTTCTAAAACTACAAGAATAAAGACTGTGTGTAATATTGAAAGAAGAGAAAATAGATTAAAGTAGTAAATTAGAGTCCACAAATAAACCCACACAAATGTAGTCAATTAATCTTTAACAAAACTGCAAAGGCAATTCAATGAAGAGACAACCAGCCATTTTATAAGTAATGCTAAAACACTAAAGCATCTGACCATACCTGAAAGATAGAGAGAGAAAGAGAGAGAGAGAGAGAAGAGACAGAGAGACAGAGAGAGGAATAGAGGACTCTAGTTACACATTATATTCACCAAAATATTAATGCAAAATCTATCATAGATCTAAATATGACACTCAAGAGTATTTTCCCAAAGATAATATGGACAAAATAGGTGATGTGAGATTTTTAAAAAATATTTAGATATATTGGGGCCCGGGAGATAGTATGGAGGTAAGGTGTTTGCCTTTCATGCAAAAGGTCATTGGTTCGAATCCCAGTGGCCCATATGGTCCCCCATGCCTGCCAGGAGCAATATCTGAGCCTGAAGCCAGAAGTAACCCCTGAGCACTGCCGGGTGTGACCCAAAAACCAAAAAAAATTTAGATATAATTTAAAAGAAGTATTCATAGGGAAAATAATTGATAAAAATAAATAAAATATATTAAAACTTTTATGAGATAATTCATAAAATAAATAGGCAATATCTAAATCAAAATTATTTTCAAAAACCACATTTAATAAGTGAATATCAAGAAAAAAATTAAAATTGTAAAAGATACAATTATAAAATACAGTATAGTGTGTAAAGTGATTTCCTTGTTTGTGTATGACTTAGATTTAATTCTGGCATCAAAAATTATTTCCCACTCCTGATCCTATCAGAAATAATCAATGAGAGCAGAATAGACATAATCCTGAACATCACTAGCTGTGACCATAAAAACCCATGAAAATAGCATACAAAAATATTTTTGTTTTAAGCTCATGTAACTAATGAATTACAAATTTTAAAAAGACACAGTTAAACTTGTATAAGAATAAGTAATATCAAAATACAATAGTGTCATTCATTTGGCATCTATAGACTTATTTTGTTGTTGTTGTTGTTACTGTTTGGTTTTTGAGACACACCAGGCAGCACTTAGTGAATACTCTTAGCTTGGCACTAAGAAATTACTCCCTGGCAGGCTCAGGGACCATATGAGATACCAATGATTAAACCTGGGTTAGCCAAGATGCTCTTAGCATGGAGACTCTGTTTTACTGGGGATCTAATAATGTTTTCATATATACATGAGCCCTAACCATGAGCATTTCCCAGTTTCTTCTCTTTTTTTTCCTGTTGTTGAACTGAAACTATCTACTGCCTTAAATTTCTCTTTTAAATAGTTTTAACAGTGTTACAACAGGTAATGCCTGTCTGTTTACATTCACGAGGAAACTAAGCCAATATAATTATTGTTATTTTGACTGAATATTAATAATTATTTGAGGGGTAAAGCAAAACATTAATTGATCTCAAAGTACTTGCCTATCTCATGCCAAAATTGGAAGACTCGTATGTCATATATGTTTTGGTATTATCTTTTCTACGCTGATTTTTTGCTAGTGCTGTGTTGAGAGTTTATCATCTTAGTCTAGACATATTTCATTCTGTTATTAAAATACCAGACATTTAGTCATTTTTGTAGTTATATCTGGGTCATGTTGAATCATATTTAGAATTATATTCATTTTCATTATTTAAATTCTTAGAAAATCTTCACAATCTTTGCAAAGTTAATAATTAATGATTAATCTTTGCAAAGTTAATGATTAAATCTTTTAGCCTGACAAAAGTTCAGCAGTTAATCCAGAGACTATATCAAAGACCAACGCTCATACAATAGTACAATTACAACCTTAAAGTGTCTCATTAATGGGGCCAGAGTGATATCACTCTGTGCTTACTCTGTATGCAGCTGACCCCTGAGCACTGTTACACTCTTGCATACAGAGCCAGGAATATGAATATTCTCAGCACTGCAGTTCATGGCTCCCAAATCAAAACTAAATATATATATATATATATATATATATATATATATATATATATATATATATAAAACTTTATCATTGTTTAGGTTTATTGTTCACAAATGCCCCAACTGGGGCTTCTGTGTTGACTTTCATTTAATTGCATAACCAAATGGTTATGTGGTTCCTGTGGCCTTGTAATGACTTATTTCAAAATTAAGAACTACAACTTCAACTCACACTATTTTTTCAATATGTGTTATCTCACTAAAATATTTTGGATTTTCATTATGATCTAAGATCCAAAAGTCCCAGTTACTTGAAAATTAAAAGTTTTTAAGAAAAATCTGTAGGCAGCTGACTATTAGGTATAGTAGAGATCAAATCTAATTGATTGTAGCATATGGTTTTAAAATTGAATGATGGCATAACAAAAAGAATCTTAGGATCCAATGGTGTTAATGACATATTATAAACAAGGGATAATTTCATGCCAATCAATCATATGGCAGAAAAGAAAAGAAGGCTCATCACTATTAGGTTAAGTTTAAATATTTAAATTGAGAAACTCAGACAACTCTCTCTGAGTTTGTATGAGCAAGAATAAGCTTATAATTTTACCCCATAGAATAGTAATGAGAATTTCAAAGTCTCCTCCTGGCTAAATGTATTTTACATAAATACATAATGCAGAAGCTGAAGTCAAAGACAGGTATATTCTAGTGATATTCAGAGACCAAATTATGTGGCTTGAAATCTATAAACATATACAAGATTTTCTCTTTGTTATTTCATTCTTTGCTCTTTTATTACATTCAGTTCTTTTTCCTTCTTTTTTCCTCCACCAATTTTTTAGTATTCAAATGACAAATGTACTGCTTTAATGACTGCAAGTTCTCTAATTTTGTGTACTCAGCAGTTAAGGAAACCAAGTCAAGATTTGAGGGTTAAGTTGCTGATTATTGCTGATGGGGGGGGGGTCCTTTATTGATCCACATCTCACAGTACTCTAAGCTCTTGTGTGCAAACCTGAACTACTTCCACATCTAAACGTTTAAGATCAAGACTGACTTTTCTGACCAATAAGCATTTTCAGAATCTCTTGAATGGAGTAAGAATTCCTTCGAATAGGGGATGAGGGCAGAGAAATAGCATAGCAGGTAGGGAATTTGCCTTAAGGAGACCCATGATTCCATCCCCAGCATCCCATATTGTTTCTGGAGACTGCCAGGCATAATTTCTGTGTGCAGATTCAGGAATAACCCCTGAATGCTGCTGTTTGTGGCCCACCAGTGAAGCCACTAAGAATTATGTCTCTCTGTTTATATCAGTGAGTTCAATTTCCCTTAGTAACTAGCAAAATAATTTCAAAAATTTGTAGAATTAACATTAAATCAACCATAATGAGGGAAAAAAATTTGTGCACAGAATCCAATAATTGACTGTTGGTGCCAAAAGAGGAAAAAGAGAAATTGATTTTGCTGAGTGCTAGATGAACTATTCTTAATTTTATTTTTGATTTTTTTGTACAGAGGACACTGGAAAGTTTCTTAGACATAGCCAAGGTCTAAAGGGCCAGATGTTCTTAGTTTTATATAATGTTTTAAAATCTAAGGCACTTAAAAACATGAATATCAGAATCAAAATATTACAAATGTTCTATGTATTATTAAAATACCTGGTGGTGGTTAACATTTTTTCCCAGGATTTGAAGGTATACTCATTGGTATATTTATTAATACTCATAGATAAGAAAATTGAACTCAGATTAGTTGCCTAGAATTTCGTTTTATTAAAAAAAAGTCAGAAATGAAAATTGATGCTATCTTTATGCTTCTTTCCAGGCATCTATTCTTAGTGTTATAGGATGGGTTTTAATTTACTTGTTTTTAGTTTCATTTACTGAATTTTAAAATTTCAATTGATTTTATTTGACTATAGGATTATAATAAGACTTTCTCAGTTTTTCCCTTCCCTCTTTATTTCTTCTTTATTAATCCTTTTTTTAAATTAAATCCTTTTAAATCAGTATGCCTTGGGTAACTCATATTTGTATAGGGGTAAAATAAAACTGAAAAATATCTTTTAAAAATGTTTATTTATTTATTTAAATGTTTGTGCCATACCTAGCATTATCTAAGGCTTACACCTTTCTCTGCACTCAGGATGAGAGGGTCATATGGGTGCCATGGATTGAACCTGGTCAGCCTCATACAAGAAAAAAGCCCTACCCACTGTGCTCTCTCCAGCCCGCCCCCCCATGACTTTGTTTTAATTTTTTGTGTGTGAGTGGGGGGGGGGGGCTTTCAGCTACATCCAGTATTGATCAGGGCTTACTCCTGGCTATACATTCAAGGATATCTTCTGGTAGGGCTTTTGGGTTGATATGAAGTGCCAGGGGATCCTGCTTCAGCCATAAACAAGGCAAGTGTATTGCCTGCTGTATTATCTCATGCATGCCATGCCTTTGTCTTAAAAGATGAATTAGAAGCTGTCATTGTAATTAATGTTTGGTATCTGATGTGCATTATAATTTAAAATTGTGTGTTCAGGGGCCGGAGAGATAGCTTGGAGGTAATGCGTTTGCCTTGCAAGCAGAAGGATGGTGGTTTTAATCCCGGCATCCCATATGGTCCCCCGAGCCTGACAAGAGCGATTTCTGAAGGTAGAGCCAGGAGGAACCTCTGAGTGCTGCCGGGTGTGACCCCCCCCCCAAAAAAAAAGAAACTTAAAAAAATTGTGTGTGCGGTTTTATTGACTATCATGATTTGATGTCTATTCTCTGCTTTAATAAATCTTATATTTGAGGGTTAGCTTTTTTTTGTATTAGCGCTGATATATTTAAACAATTTAAATATTTCTTTCTCTTATTTTGAACTTTCTGTTTTCAGAATTTGGGTTGAATTCAGTATTATTGTTATATAGAGCAGGTTAGAGACGAAAAGACTCGCACAAATGTACCTTGGAGAAATGGGAGAGAATGTGAGTCTTCTTGGATTTAGCTGAATGCATTTTCTGCTACTCACTGTGATTTACTGCTGGAGTTTTCCTTGACTATTTGGGAGCTTTGCATATTTCCCATATGAGGTCCTCACTAAGCATATGAAAGTTGTAGGTTTGCATCAAAATCTCATGCTGGGGAGGTTACCACATAGTCGCAAAGACAAATAGAAATAATACTGAGCACTGAGAGGGATGAGGAAAATCAGTAGGTGGGGGAAAGAATACAAAATTTCATTAGAGAAGTCAAGGTGATATATGTGTGAAATTTCTCAGTTACTGCCTATCTCATGTCTTTTAATTCCTGCTCTGCTTTTACAACCTCCTGGTTCCTGTAATGATATCCTGAATGTTCATTTACATGGAAATGGCACAGTGGTTTCTAGTTTTACATTTTAAAATTCACCATGGCAGATTACAAGTATGGCAATGTATTTTTCATCTGTTTCCCTTTCCCACAGAATGCCAGAAATATTTGAAATGTGATAAGCTCCTATTGGATTAGGTCATGGTTGAAAAAATCGTGAAGATAAGTTTACACAATAGTGTAGAGTGGAAAACAAAACCAAAAAATCCTCTTAAATGTATTCTGCAAATGTATTACAAGTTTGCTCCAGGCAAAGATAATGCAACTGCGTAAACATACTATTTTTATATAGAACCATTTCCGTTTTCTTTTTAAATTAATTTTCTTTCAAAAAAATCTTTTAAAATTTTTAACTTAAACTTTTTGTTGTCAAACAATTAGGGAAACAGCACAGTCCTACACATATATTTTATCTATTTATTTGGAGGATATCTGAGGTTTGTGTCAAACCCAGTAATACTCTGGAATTACTCCTAATTAAGTGGACAACATCACTGTTAGTGGTGCTCCAAGAGATTATACATGGATTAAACTTGGACTGTCCACATACAATCTTAACCTTAACCTGAGTACCATCTCTCTAGCCCGACAATCCATTATTAATTTAGAAATATTTTCTTTGCAATTTTCATAGATAATATTATTTATCAGGATTCTCCAAGAAAAAAAAGAACTGATAAACTTAGTGTAGGGAAAGTTAATCGACATTACATTGATGGAGGTTCAGTGAATCAAAAGAAATTTCCTAAGACCATCCTGCTTACACATAAACTTCCGAGAAACGTTTCCTGATATGTGGCATCTCAATGTCCACAAATGAAAAAAAAATAAATGAAGGAATGACTGCATGAATAAATGAATGAAAATTGTCATATTCTAGGGGTAAGAGATTGAGAATATCTAATGCATTTGAACTTTCCCACCAGTGAAACAACACAAGAGGTAGATGGCCAGACTTGGGAACAAAGACAAAATTTTTGATTGACAGACCTCAGTAAAAACCAGGGTGACATTATTAGGATACTTCCCCTAGTCTAAAATAAATCAATCAAATTTCTAAGGTGTATATTTCTACCACCTTTTTCTCTATATGACTGTAATACATTACTTCTTTCCCTTTCTGAATAAAATAATCACTGTTTTGAGTGGATATTTTCTCAGAAATTCAGATTTATACTTAACATTGTTATTTTTCTGGGTTACTTTTCAGTTTCCCAGTAACAAAAGTATACACACACACACACACACACACACACACACACACACACACACACATTTATTACAAGAAACGATTGACTTGATTTTGGAAGCTGAGAAATCCCACGTTCAGCATTTGCTCTTGAGACCAAAAAATATTACCTTAATATGTAGTTAAGGGGACTGAATACCTGTTGCAAATTCTAATTTATGTCCTGACAATTTGAGAATCAAACCAAAGAGGACAGTTCCATGTTCAAGTTTACATGTGAACAACTTTCCTCTGACCTTTTATTCTAATTAGAAACTACTTTAGTTTGAAAGATTACCCCCTACCTTGGAAATGGCTACTTGTTCACCTCACAAATGCAAATGCTGATCTAATTTAGAAATATTTTTCCAGACGTAGTCGTTGCATTTAATCAATGGTTCCCATGGCCCAGTCAAAGTGATACATAAAATTAGCCATTGTGATAATTGCTATAGATTTTACTTTTTGTTTTCAAACATTCAATGAAAATGCTCACCATAACTATTATTTTGAAGTTCCACAATGATTTGAATTAGCTCTTAACTTTCTCTTGCTCCCCTAGGTATAAATATCAAAGCACACTTGCATATAAATTGTATTTACTTCTTTTACATCTTAACAAGTCCCTTATGGAAAATTCCCAGAGTTTGTGGGTTACCTAGACTCATTAGTACAAAGAAGGAAAATAAGGTTGATATTTTCCCATCGAGTTACCTTCACCTTGGTGCTTCCTAAGCCTTTAGAAGTTCTTGAATATGTTTACCAAGTGATGCACATTTAGAAACTGCAGATGCTTTCAATCTGACAGCAAGATAAAGCAAGATTGTTCATACTACTATGCTTTTGTTAGCTGAGTACTTTTTATTCTAGTCAAGGTGGACTAGGGTCTTATAAATATATGGCCAAAGCAAAGGAGAGTGT
Organism: Crocidura indochinensis; assembly: GCA_004027635.1. NCBI lineage: Eukaryota > Metazoa > Chordata > Mammalia > Eulipotyphla > Soricidae > Crocidura > Crocidura indochinensis. The sequence goes on from PVKC010022679.1 coordinate 17,452, forward strand.
GACCTTCCGAGCATCAAAAAAGAGATAATAGGGCCTGGAGAGATAGCACAGTGGCACAGTGGCATTTGCCTTGCAAGCAGCTGATCCAGGACCATAGGTGGTTGATTGGAATCCCGGTGTCCCATATGGTCCCCCATGCCTG
>PVKC010022680.1:0-17534 GCA_004027635.1 Crocidura indochinensis
CAAGCTCTCTTGGTAGTTGTTGCAAATGATCACTATGCTTTCAAATTTATGATACTAGTTTGACCTGCCTCATTGTCAGCAGAGAGCTGAAAAATTAAATAAACTAATGCAAGAAAGAAGAACATTTATTTCATCTGGGTTAGTTGATAAACTTTTAAAAGACCTTCTCTTGCATAGAATATAATCTTGGTAGTCATATAAATAATAATGTTACCTTCAGGACACACTATTAAAATCAAGCACAGACACCTTTCATTTTCTTTATTTCTCCAGAAGTTTAAAAGCTCAAATCACAGAAAAACCTGTTTTTAGGAGCATGGACTCTTAAAAAGTATATTTGAAGCGAGAAATTACCACATCTTTTTCCATGTGAAAGAAACAACAGAAAGTTTGCCCTCATGAATAAAAGAAGAAAGTGGTCATGGGGAGAGAGGCAAAATCTAGATGGTATTCTGAGTTTCATGTCTATTTCTGTTATTTTTTCCAAGTTCTTTGCATTCCTATTTTTCATGAGATGTTTTTGTATCCTAATCATAGATCGTGCATTTTTCTTAATCTATTAAGTGCTAGTTCTATGAATTAAATTAGTTGGGCCAGTTATGTTGGAATAAAAGAAAAGAAAGAAGTAAGGAGAACTCAACAATTATTTTTTTGGGAGGGGTCACACCCGGTACGCTCAGGGTTACTCCTGGCTATGCGCTCAGAAATTGCTCCTGTCTTGGGTGACTACATGGGATGCCAGGGATCGAACCCAGGTCCATCCTGGATCAGTTATGTGCAAGGCAAACACTCTTCCACTGTGCTATCCCTCTGGCCCCAACAATTGCATTTTATTAGTCTCACAAGGAGACATCTATAGACACTTGTTAGAAAAACACTGGGCAGTAGGAAAAAGTTGAAGAAATAATTTCATATCCAAATTAAAGGGAAAAATGAGTAAAAGGAAAAGAATATAGAATTAAGACTTCCAGAATTTGAGAGTTACACAAATCATTTAATCAGTGAGGAGAAAAGTCTTTGGAGCTATACATTTTGGGGAAAAATAAGATGCATTTTTGGTATAAGATTAAATCTCAAGATATGAGATTAAAATATCAAGTTATGAGATTAAAGAATACCTTGTGTTTTAAGTAATGACTATTTAATAAGAGTTTTATCCTAGCATGATTTTTTTACACAAATCATTACAATGGTCATCTGAAATTGTGGAATTCTGAGCCCAACATAATTGTGTAAAGAAATTTTTAGAATACTAGTTATTCAAGCCATTTAGCGAAACCCCAGTTTATGACTCAAAGACCAAATGTGTGACAGTCAGTCAACAAGTCACTTTTATTGAAAAAATGAGAGAGCACATTCAACTTAAATTTCTTATTAAGAGCCTGGAGAAATAGTAGAGGGGTTAAGTCACACACCTTGAATATGGTTGACACCAATTCAATCTCTAGCATCATATGGTTTTTATAAACGGGAACCTGATACATCTCTGAAGGTCCCTGACTATTATTGGGGTAGCCTAGGAAAAGCTCAGAACCACAGGGCTCAAAGCAATTTTTTTCTTAGCATTGACATTGAACAGCTGACTGGGCTGACTAAGAAAAGGTCCCTGCTTGCTACTTGGGCTTCCCCATATTATTCCACTGAAGGGTTGTAGAGACACTTCAAATGATAAGTGCATCGTTTGCATGCAGCAGACATAGGCTCAAGTACCAGCACTATATGGTCCCTGAACACCACCATCAGTTGCTCCACAAATTTTCTTCCCCAACCAGAGACCAGAAATAGTCTCTGAATACCACTGGTATGGAGCAAATACAAGATATTTATTCATTAAAGAAAAATAATGTAGGTACTTTTATTTTATTCAATGCAAAACATATTTTGCTTCTCTATTTAATTTTGGCTTCTAAAATATGCTTATTTTGGGCCAAGGTAAAATATACTTATAATAAAAACTAGTCATTATGAATGAGGTGAGAAGTAGTGCTTAAAACAAGGTGATATTATCTGCAGATATTTATTTAACACCCTTTTTTTCTGTACCCAGAGTACAGATAAGGCAATGAGTCATATTAATATATCTCATTTTAACTTTATCAGGCACAAAATTTTATTTTCCTATTAATTGGCATTTCAAATGAGAATATGACATTTAATTAATTTTATAGGACGTGTACTGAAACAGCTAAACACATTAATAAATTCTCCTCCAGTTCCCAGAAAGTAACTAGGTATATTTATGATGACTCAGATGAATTATAAGAAATTTTAATCATTGGTCAACAGAGTTGTAGGAAGGTAGGATGTGGAGTAAGAATAGGTTGTGTGTGTCTGTGTGTGTGTATTTTGTGATGACAGGCATCAAATCTAACACCGCATAAATTAAAGGCATATACTCTGGTCCTGACCTACTTCCTGGCCCCAGATTATGTGATATTTGAAACAAGCCTACTGATTTGCTCCTCTTGATCAAGTTCCCAATTATGAGAGTAATTCATGCAATATACTCTAATTCCGAAATGTATTCATAATTCAACAATGTTCTCTAATATTGGGGAAAGAAATGAAACAAATCGGGAGTTAATTGAAAAGGTGATAAAGTAAGAAAGAAGAAAGGGAGGAAAGTTGAAACCTCAAATGTCCAAATATGGGGGAACAAATTGTGTTCTTGGAGGAATCTAATTTAGGGTGCTGTAGAAAGAGACCATAATATAATTTTTAAATGTCAGTTTTGTTTTTTTAGTCTTTGGAAGACAATATTATTTATTTATTTTATTGTTAGTTACAAATGCTATTAGATTTTAATGATCAGGAAGTTTAACTAATATAAGGATACATATGAAGAACAACTTATCTAGTTTTAAAAATTTGGGAAATAATTTTAAATATTGAAGTAATATTACAAATGAGAGAATAGACGACTATGATTTGACCAACTAAAGAATAGGACATATAAGATAACAGAGAAGGAAAAAAAAATCAAATAACTGGAAATTAGAGGGGATATATTATATTTGGGAAAACATCTAGTAATTAATTATGACTTGCATATAAAATGAGGGAAAGACAAGAGGTAAAGCTGCTCTCCATGCTAATGACTATGTTTTTGTCCACAGGACACCACCAAGACTATGGAAGGAAGCTTTGAGACCAAAAAGAGGTCTCCTAAGTTCAAACGAGAGATGACCATGCAGTACTGTGAACAGATCAAACACAAGCACGAGGAGAAAATAATTTGTTTGTAATTTTACAGATGGTTCAGGCCCTATATCTTCTGCTGTTTGGGTTCCTAATTACAAGGAGTGTGGACTTAAAAATAGAGTTATAATCATTACTTGGTATTAATACATTGTCATCACTTTCAAATGCTGGTCATGATATGCCCTTACCTATTACAATAGTTAGCCATATAGTGCAAGGATTATTTTTTATTTTTCAGTTTGTCAACACCCAAGGTCAGAGACTCTATCTTGCTTTACTTCCACAAAGTATAAACCACAGCACAAGTAATGTAATACAACAGACCAAAGTGTGACCCCAATTTTTCTATTGGTCTGAAAGCCTGGAGGTCAGCTCTTCTTATGGATCTTGGAGGTCAAACTATAAAAGAGCAGTGGACCTTTGGACTTTGGAACCACTTCTGTAACATGCATGTCACAGTTAAATGTGCAATTTAAAGAGAAACAAAATTGGTTTCACAAAAGCGGTTTTTAGAAGTGAAGGTATCTGAGAATCTGAATGGTTGAAATGCATAGTCAGATATTCATTCAATTTAGGAGATTTCACCACCCCCAGAGACTTGCATTCTTCTCATTACCCTTGCACTTCAGGGTATCAATTTATAAATGCATTATTTGCTTGATTATCTATCTTCCCTTCAAACAGAATATTTTTCTCTATAAATCCTCTAACCTTTAATAGAATGTAATCTCCCTGTAAGAATGTGGTCTTGTCTCTTTTATTAGTTGCACTATTGCTCAGAATAAAACTTGGCAGAAATCAGGTGATCAATTAATGTTTAATAACAAAATTAACTACATAAACTTGGATAAATGATTTGAGAACAGGTTTCTATTTATTCACATTTGAAATTGTGTCAATACTATAACTCACAGTTCTTTTTAGGCTCTCATGAAGTAAAATAAGAGATAAAATGTCCCTAGTTACATGTTCAGAGCCTAGCTAGTTTAAACCACCTTTCTGTCCACCTGGCTACCCTTCTATTCATATGCTCACTTCTTAGCCTATAAAGTATTTACGGATCTTTGTGGAGTACTGACTACTGTCCAATTCCAAGGACTGTGGGAAGTACTGTATTTACCATCTCTAATACAAACATCAACACATCAACTAATCATGTCTTCTTTTTGTAAACAATAGAGCTGATATTCCTGAGCTTTACGCAGATAGAAAATGATTGGTTTCTGATTCTTGGATCTGACTTTCTTAGAATTCCCTTTTCTAAACTTATTATTTTACAGAATATTTCCATGTGTCTGGTATGTACACAATAAATTATGTAAATTACTTAGCACCTCACTATAGTTATTCTTGCATGTATTCCCACATGCCATGCTGACAATGATCCTAAGCGAAAATCATTCTGAATGCTCCTTCCTCTATTTCCCCCTTCATGGCCTTCATTAATTATGGCTGCTTTAGTAGGAAAAAGTTCATTTCTGCTGGTTACTAGTGAATGGAAACTTCTCTCATTGTCCTCTCTGAGGCAAACTATTACTTCTAAATTCAGACTCAGAGATCCTTTCTGCGAATGTTTTAAATGTGTCTTTATGACCTTTCACATGTTCTTTCCTACTAAATTCTCTCTTGAAATCACCTTAGTAAACAAAATAAAATTTGATATAAATGGTGAAAGTATTACCTTATGTATTATTTTATGCAAAGCTTTGAAAAATATTTAATGCATTTGACCTTTGGAATAGTTTATTGTAATATTGAGTGCTCAATTTTTATCTAATTTTGCTGGAAGCTTTTGATACAGTAGAAAGACAAAACACAGACCTCAGGCTGACCCCAGCTCCCTTAGGGAATTAGTCTGTTGTATGTCTATGCTTTTGCCACACAGTAATGCCTCCTTAATAACTGACTTTTATCCTCTATCTCATAATTCTAAGAAGCAATAGAATGCTCTTTAACAGTAACAGAGGCTAATTTCATGCTCAGATTACAGTAACTGAGAAGTGGCAGTTCCTAAATGCATTCTATAAGCCAGGAGAAGCACTAGGTAATATACATATATTCCAGGTGTTTGCTTTTCAACATTCTGCAAAGAAAATGTTCCCATTTCAGAATTATATGAGCCATTTTAGAGGTTTATATGAACCCATGGGCTTAGAGCCAATATTATTTGTCCACATCTTATAGGACAGGAGCTGAAAATCGAACCCACTAACCTCTGACTTCCCAGACTTTCCACTGTGTTCCTATATTTAGCACTACCCATTTTTATGTATCTGAATAATATTATATATACAAATCTTTCTCTCTTATTAAAGTCAAAGTAGCATCTTCTGCCTTTGGTTTTCTTTATTTTTATCTTGTCATCAATTGTCTAATGCAATATGAATGCTCAATAATGCCACTTTTGGATACTTGTAAACACACTTGTTTTTATTATTAACTATTAACCCTAAGTACTAAATATCAGTCAATCATTTCATACCTTTTTTTGGTGACCTTCCATGCTAAAAACTGTCTCACAGATTTTGTCCTTGAAAAATGTTTTTTTTATTCATTTAATTATGAGAGTACAATAAAAATTCTCCCAAATAATAATGCTTTTATTTTTTGACTTGTCATTTTCTTCTATTACTTACATAAAAACAGCCAGTGATATTTTTATTGCTTCAAATTACTTTTTTTAAACTACATCTGTACTGCCAAGTTTCAACCTAAAGTCAATGTTCATAACCAAGCCACAAATAGGAATGAAGAATGTATCTGTGTTATTTCCATAAGTCTCCCTCTTTTTTAAAATACCTCCATCTATATTTCCTTTGTGTTAATGCTGCACCTCCGTTAACATTTAAAGTCATTGAGATAAATGTATGCGTCACCCATTATTGCAGTTAAGAAGTATCTAGCCCTGCTCTCTTTGTATGGATTTCAGTGGAAACCCAAAGGAAAAAAAATAGAGGCACAAAATTGTTGTATTCATTTGAAAGAAAAGCTCTGCTCTTCTGCAATATTCTGACAAGATCAAAGACAATGATCACAAACAATGCTTCCATTTTCACAGATCTCCTCTGAAGTCACAATAATCTTTTAGGTCAGCCAAACAGATTAGAGAAAAACAGGTGACCTCATGGAGTTATTACAACAATGGATGGAAAATTTTGAGAGCAGGAACAAAAGTCTTATTGTATTGTATGATTGTATATGTCTTATTCTATGTGGAAATCATATATGCAGGAAGTTTTATTTTTGTTTTTGTTTTTGTTTTACCAATTTCTTGATTAGTGCTACCTCTTCCAACTTTGGAAGGTAACACTTAAGGATCCAAAGAAGTAAATTAGAGTCGCTAATCTTGACATTAATGTAGGCTGTATGTAGAAAAGATAATAGATTTTCTTATCCTCTACTCAGAAGATCTTAACAACTTTGAAATGATAGTAAGAATCATAAGGCCTTGTTTGAAACCTTGGCACAATTCATATAGAAACCAAGCTTGGCTGCAGAATGTAGTTGGAAAGTTTCTTATGAGGGCATTCCTTCTTTGGAAACTACAATTAACAGCTCCATTTCTTTGTGTCTCTCACAAAGACTAAGAGATTACTATTTAATAATAAATGAATTGGGTCCGGTGATAAATATGTAATTGCTTTCATAAGTCAATATTGATTTGTAGCCAAATTTCTGGGATTTAACTCTAAGCTTCACTCTTTATTGACTTCATCATTCATATGTGTGGCCTTGACAAGCTGCTTACCCTCTTTCTACCTTAGTTTTCTCACTGGTCAATTGATTGTGGAGCTGTGTGAGAAATAAAAGATTAAAAGATTTAATAAAAATAAAACACTTAGAATTATGCTTAGAATATTATAACATTATTTTTACATTGTATAAATCCAAGTTAGCTATATATTTTGATGTAGTTGTGTCAATGGACTTGCTTGTTCATTATAGTTACTAGAAACATAAGATGTGGGTTTAATTAATACTTTCAACAGACATTCTTATGGATGGAAATTATGAACAGCTCTAGATTGGAGACTGAGGACCTATAGACTAAGGAGACACTTCATTTGCCTCCAAATTGTGTGACCATATGGGGGAAAAATAGAGAAACAAACAGATTGTCAAAATGTGGAAATTCACAACAATAGGAATATTAATTTTCTACTTTATGTTTCCAGGCTGCACCCTTTCTCAGTTATCAGGTGTTTTTAAATTTAGTGCTTGGTCCTCAGTCCTTCACATAGTGCCTAAAACTGAGTAAATGCTTAGCTAATATTTGCTGAGCAAATACAATGAAGGTGAAAAGAATTCTCCTTTCAAATATGCTAAACTACTTCCTTTTTCTATTGATCAATATGCAACAAAACAAGCTCTTTATTTTACATGTTACCTCTCTTCATCTTTATATTTGCCTTCTTTTGCCTGATTCATTGCTAAAATTATTCAAAGACATCTCAATTTAAGTATCAGTGGCTACTTTAAAAACATGCAGAGGACCTGTCTGGAATGCAGGTGGGGCGTGTGGGAGGGAAGAGATATGGGCCTTGGTGATGGGAAAGTTGCACGGGTGAAGGGGTGTGTTCTTGTTATGACTGAACCTAACTACAATTATGTTTGTAATCACGGTAATTAAATAAAGAAATCATTTAATTAAAAATAAATACATACATGCTTCACCTCTTCCTTTGCTGAAGATTAGCATCCAGAGCTCTCAAGAACCTTCCTATTGTTTACACAATTTCTTATGTAAAAGAATAAGAACTTCAAGAACTTTTATCAGATCAATCTATGTTTAGCATCCAGCAGAGCCCCTGGAACAGCTTATATTCATTAAACGCTTGAATTGAAGTCAAAAGGCTGATCATGAAGTCAGTGGTAGAGTGACTGCCTAATATCCTAGACTCCCTGAGTTTGATTCCGAGTCTTGGATATCACTCCCCAAAAGAGGGTTCGTCCTTTTAAGAGGGAAGAAACTTCTCCATTAGACTCCCATATCTAATTGAGAAGTCAAGGGAGGGGGAAGAACCCCAGCTGGAGTCTGGTTGGGTTGGTGCTATGGTTGATATTGGTGGTTGGTGGTTCGTGATTGTTGGTTTGAAGCTAGCTGGATTTTCTGAAAGGTTTTGCAGTAAGGACCCCTCCCTGGCCTCCTTCCTGCCTGCTTTGTGTATTAAATTCCTTTTGCAAATAAAATCCTCTCTGGTCAGTGTCTTTACAGCACAGCAACAGGCCGGTGTCGAATTCTTTATACCCAGTACCACACACCTCTATAAAGTTAAAAAAAATATCATACTTTTATGAGCCCAGTGTAAAAATTATTGTTTTGTGTATTTGAAATGAATAAAGGGTCCAGAGTGATAGCACAGCGAGTAGTGCAAGTGGTGCGTTAGCCTTGCAGGAGGCTGACCAGGGATCAATCCTCAGCATCCCACTGCGTCCCCTGAGCCTTCCAGGAGTGATTTCTAAGAGCAGAGCCAGGAGTAACTTTTGAGCGCCGCTGCTGCTCGTGGTCCCAAACAAACAAACAAACAAACAAACAAACAAACAAGAAGTAGACTCTGAAAGCTCTTTAACGGTCACTTAATTTTTAAGGAAATATCACAACATGCAAACAATTAAAGTTAGTGAAATTGAATGCTTCATAATGCCATTCAAGTACTTAAAGAAAATAAACTTTTCTTGACACATTTTCTGACAGATCTGTTGAGCAGACAGACAAGGAGTCTGTCTTCCACCCGTACTAGAGAAAGCTCCTGCAGTGTAAATCACTAAAGCTAAAGCAAGCTTTGATGAAATTCTCAACTCTATTCCTTGCTTACCAGCTGGCAGATTTGACCTTTTCCTTGATAATATAAGTTTTCTTTCTCTATTTCTGTTTTTTTTTTTTTGGTGTTTATTTCTCCTGCATAATAAACTAGGCATTCCATTCTTTTGAAGAAGACGTGATTTTGGCAACCGACAACTTTTCTAAAAATTAGTTACTGGATACTTCTCTTGAAAATCACCGCACTTTCTCAGAATTCTTGTTGAATAATAATGCTAGTATTTTATTGGTAGGACTCATTATACTATGAGCAGTGATAGCTGTACTTTGCACATTTGAGACTAGACACTATACTACTTCTGCTGAGTACTTTTATATAATAATTTAAAGAATTGAATCCGTGATCCTTAATATTTATTTAGTCCTATAGAATTAACTTTAGGTAAATATCAGTAATGATTACAGTTTTTTATTGCTACTCTAACAAGCATATTTTTCTACTTTTTGACAGACAGGGAGTCTGAAACTGTAATCATATTTAAGAAGTAATCATATAAATTTTGAATTCAAAACCTGAAAAATTTTATAAATCAATATAATATATTAATATACTAAAATTATAATTTATATATAATATAATAAATTATAAATTTATATAATAAATTTTGAATACAAACCTGAAATTTTTATATATAAATATAATATATAGCATAATATAATAAATATAACATACATTACATACATATTAATGTATAATATAATAGATATAAAACAAATTCTTTTGGGGGGAGGGTTTGGGCCACACCCGGCAGTGCTCAGGGGTTACTCCTGGCTGTCTGCTCAGAAATAGTTCCTGGCAGGCATGGGGGACCGTATGGGAAACCAGGATTCGAACCAATCACCTTTGGTCCTGGATCGGCTGCTTGCAAGGCAAACACTGCTGTGCTATCTCTCCGGGCCCATAAAACATTTTCTAAGAATACTGCTTTCACATGTTAATATTTAGCACTCTATATAGAAGGTTGAGGAGATGAGTAATCAAAACTTATTGCAGAAGCAGATGAACATATTAATAAAATGGGTATGGCAGTATCAAAACGTAGACATTTGTCTCATTAGAAAGGCATTTTCATGTGTGTATATGTGTATATGTATGGAGGTAATACTTTTTGAAGTTTCTTTTTCCATTAAAATGTTTTTAATTTTTTTATTTGAATACTGTGATTACAAAATTGTTCATGATTGAGTTTCAGTCATACAATGTACACCACTCTTCACCAGTGCACATTTCCCACCACCATTGTATTCAGTTTCCCTCCCACTCTACTCTGGGGCAGATATTTAATCCTTCTCTTTCTTTCCCCCTCTCTCTTTCTGTTTTATTTTTGTTTAAGATTTGGAAATTAGAAATCTTTAGAATTACACAGTCAGGTAGAATTTTTAAAAGAGTGATATTTATAATTTTTACCTCTTCTTTTGGGCACATGGGAAAAGATATTGAAGGAGAAAAACAAATAAATTCTCACCATAACCTCTGGTATTAAATCTTCAGTGCATGGTGTAGACTCAGGAAGCAGATTACACAAATGCACAGATTGACAAGCAACAAACCAGACCTGCCTACAGTTTTCCAACTTCTACTTCATTATTTTTGTTATAAAGTTATCTGGTTTTAAGTGCGGTATTCTTTTTGGTTGTATGTTACCAAAAATCCTCAACTTTCTCTCTTTTGTTGCTTTGGCCACACCTCCTGATGCTCAGGGTCACTTCTTAGTTCTGGTGGTTCTTATGGGGCCCCTGAGAGACACAAGAAAATGAATCTGAGTTGACTGCAAGTGTTATATCTGCTATACTAACACCTTGGTCCCAAACATCCAACTTCTAATTAACTAAAGGTCAAATCAATTATACCCAGTCTCTCTCTCTCTCTCTCTCTCTCTCTCTCTCTCTCTGTTATATTTTGAGACCCTAAGAGCACTAAGTACGTAAGAAAGGATAGTTCTCTATGTCTTGTCTCCCATTTATCTGTGACTCCAATCAAGCACCTTTGATAGTCAGCTTCCTGGCTTGTGAAATTAGGCAAATAGCACCAACTGGTTGAAAATCCAGACAGAAAAGGAGTGTTCTGAGTTTGAAATGTGGTTTTAGATACTTTTAGGTGTATGTTTTTTAGACACTAGGTCATTTTTTAGCTTATAGAGATGAAAGTACTCTTTAAGATAAGGCATGTCGACTTGTAATAAACATTTATAGACCACTAAATTCAGTTTTTACAAAAGTTGATTTTAAAAAAAAAATGAAAATACAGAGAGTAAGTTGGAATCTTGAGCATCAGAAAAATTGTCAAAAGTAAGATAAAATCAAGAAAAATATATATTTCAACTGTACAGTCAACCCAAGGAGGAGGAACTTTTGCTGGCATGAGGTGGATCCTTATAAGCAAATACAAAGAATGGAGGAGAAATAGGATCCTGCATAAAGAATCTCCATGAACCTAAAATCATGGGGACCTTTGAGAGTGTATGAGAGGCCTATAGCCACTGGAGGAATGAAGTAAGTACATGAGTGCATAAAAGATGACACTTAAAGTAAGGTATTTTTATCCCTAAAATTTACTTTCAGTATCTGTGGTACTAGAAAAAAAAAATCCTACCCACATTTTAAGATCCTAAACAGGAACCTTTTTTGTTTCTTTGATTTTGGGCCACACCCGATGACCCTCAGGGTTTACTCCTGGCTCTGCACTCAGAAATTGTTCCCAGCTTGGGGTCCCTATGGGATGATTGAACCAGTCTGTCCTGGGTCAGCCCTGTGCAAGGGGGCTGCGCTATCACTCCGGCCCCATCAAGAGATTTTTAAATAATGACTGTATTGTGGATCTTATGTGCTCTAATTTTGATAGTCAAAGGATTTTTGACTTATTCTTTATATTATATTACATTCTTGGCTCCCTGTCCAGAAGTTGTTGCTAGTCTGTTTGTATGCAATAAAAACAAGTGAAATTTGCTCCTGCTTTCCAAGTACATTCTCCCTAGAGTCCTCCAGTTTGTCTATTACTCCCATCACCATATTTGGTCCAGACTATCTTTGTATTGTTAACATTATTTGTCAATAAATCATTGACATTTTCTTTGTTTGAGTGCCCAGAGGCCACTGTATTTGGGTTCATTTTAAAAATCCAAATAACATAAGTAGAAAGCATAAATAATAGATCAGCTTCTGTTCCTTGGGGGTCCCAGTAGGCCTGTTCATAATGTAGTTTCTCTTCATTCTGTCCAGTTCAATATTAAGTTCTATAGGCGCAACATTGAGACTTAAATAATAAAACATTAGTGGGGCCACAGTCTTGTTGCCTTAATGGTGATCTTGAATATCATGTGTGCACAAAGATAAGTGTGGTGATATATGGAACTATAAAAGAACAGAACTTAAAAAATATCAGAAATCTGCTTTTATCTCTTTAGTTTTCAGCAAGGGAGATGAAAGATGTAAGATAACCCTTTTAAAATTGCCATTTATATTTCAAAATAATAATAATAATAATAATAATAATAATAATAATAATAATAATAATAATAAAAATCTCCATTAAAAAGAAGCAATTACCCTGCTGTGAATTTAACAAATCTTAGCCTCAGGCATTTTTCTCTGTATTAATTTGCTTTCATTTCCTTCTTTTTTTTCTTACACAATTGTTCATGTAAAGGCAGAGAAATCAATGAAGGCACTTAGCACAATTCTTTCCTCCACTCTATAATTGGCTTACATGTGTGAATTCTTATTCCCCTGATTTTCACAGGAAGCTTTTCATTCTTGAGTTTCCCACTTAATTTTTCATGTTGATCTAGTAACTATTTTCTTAGTTATTTTTTGTTTTGTTTCTATATTATTTACCTGAAAAGTAATTACTTGGAACTTACCACATGGTTAAACAATATGGTCTTACTCTCTTGTTCAAACTATATTGAACATGCAATTGGGGTCAATTTCTTTAAATGCACATACTATAAACTCCAGCTGAAAGTGTTTTGACTACTCCCAGATTCTGTGAGAGAAAACTTTATATCTAGAATTCAAGACTATCAAATCCTAATGTAGTCTGAGCATTTTTCTTATTCAAGGCATTATTTGTATCTAAAGTGAGAGTCTTTGTACTTTTTTGGTACCTTCAGTATTCTCTATTTGAGGAAGTCCTTGTTCTCTCTTGCATGTATAATGCTCTCCATTTAATAAAACTATTTTTATTCTCAAAGTAAAACACACAAAAACAAAAAAATCATAAAATGAAATATGTGTATTCTGGACATAGAAGAGTAATTATGCTCAAATGTAACCTCTATATAAAACTTCTTTAATGCAGTGAACAAAATATGTGAAGCAACAAATTTTAGACATTGAACTGACAGTGCAAAGATTATTTCCTAGAAAAGTAGAAACAATTTAAATAGGTTCCATAATTTTCTAGTTTACTAGGAAAATAAGTTCAATAGGGTTACCATAGCATAACTAGGAACCTAGGAAAGACTATCTAAGATCCTTAATATAGTAAAATGGGGATTTCACAGAGATGTTGATTAAGATAGAAAGGCATTCAAAGAAATGATTGTAGACATTTGCATAAGGTTCCCCAGTCTTTATCTGAATACTAATCAGTTCATACATGTAAGAAAATTACTAAAGGATGGAGAAATTTAGTAATAATAATAATAATAATAATAATAATAATAATATATAGCAAACAGTTTCCAGCCCTCAAACACATTATAGTTTTGGCTCTTTCCATAGAGGAAAACATGCTTCATAATAGGTAGAAAGTAGTTTAGTGTTCAGAATAATTTGATTTAGTGCTAAAATAAAATTAATATTAAAGACTCTTCTGTCCATAGTTTAGGCAAATTTGGAAAGGATTAGATTATTCCCATATTACTAAAATGCACTAGAACGAAGTTTTAGAATATGAACAGAAATACAAATATCTAATAATTAACAACAGAAAATTTTTATATGTGGCATAAAATAAAAAATGTGTAAATAATAATAAAATATAATTGCAAATGAAACAGAACTCAACTGAAACTAGTGCAAAAATAAACAAGTAGCATAAGAGAAATTTTTTTTTTTTTAGTTTTTGGGTCACACCCAGCAGTACTCAGGGGTTACTCCTGGCTCCATGCTCAGAAATTGCTCCTGGCAGGAACGGGGGACCATATGGGACACAGGGATTCGAACCGATGACCTTTTGCATGAAAGGTCTCTCATAAGAGAAATTTTTAATAACTGTATTCCATAAGTTGAAGAAGATAGAAGGATGTCCAGGTGAAAAGGGAAGATAGAAATATTTAAATACTGTTTAAAGAGGAATAGAAATATATTTTAGCTCTAAACTAAATTAAATAAGAATAACAGAAAATTAGCCAGTGCAAAAGAAAAAATAAATTGATGAAATTATAGTAATAAAATATGTATAATATCTAACATAAAAGAATCTTAAATAGCATGAATTTTGTTATTAAATGTATGTCTACTACCAGACCATGTACCTCAAAATCATACAAGTGCACTCAGATTAGAAGACTTTTATTTTTTTGGTTTTTGGACAACTCTTGTAGACACTCAGGAATTATTCCTGAATATGAGCTCAGAAATTACTCCTGGCAGGCTTAAGGGACCATATGGAATGCTGGAGATCAAACCCTTATTGGCCGTGTGCAAGGCAAATACCCTCCCTGCTGTGCTATGGCTCCAGCCCAAAGACAGACTCTTTAAAAATGATAATAAGGGTAAATATAATCTAGTGCTTTTTTAATTTGTTAGACTCACCTCCATTTTACTCTAGTTATAACCAACTTTCCCATATTAGACGAGTAATAGTTCCCATATTTATTTCTTAGAATGTACCAATATCTTACCTTAAAACAAAACAAAATAAACAAACAAAAACAATATGTTCCTTCTACCTAGAGTATATTACTACTCTCACCTTGATAATGATAAGAATGTTACTTGTTCCAGTTTGTATAGTCTTATAACGATTTTCCACCTTCCGCCAGCATTTACTTGGACTTATCAAATATCTTATAGCTTCTAGTCCATAAGTTTTACTGCCCTTTACCTCTTTGTCACAAATTAGATTCATACATTTATTTATGGCACTGAGATTTAGCAAGCGATCTAAATTTTATATGACTCAGAAATTTCTATTAGAAGCAGGTTACCATCGGGTCGTCTTGATTTAAGTTTTTGATGTAATTCCTTGTTGGATCCTATGAAACACACTCTCGATTCTTCACAGATACTTCTCTCTATGTTCCAATGTTAGAGTTTCATTCTCTTTAAGTATCTGGATGTTGGTAGCCTTGAGTTTAGTGTTAGACTATGTTCATTTACTTGCCTTCTCTTTCTCTCTCATCTCATATTTACATATGATTTGAAATTCAAGTATTACACAATTATCACCTTCTTGCTCAGTATTTTTTCCTAGGATTTTATATGGGCATCATAGACAACATGATGAAAACACATTTTTTATACAACCCAAAACATGAAATATTCTCCCAAGCTTTTCCATCTTAGTAAATTGTTCTACCATCCATTCAGTTGTCTAGGAAAAAAAGTATGCATGATCAGTATTGATTGTTCTTTTTTATAGATCTAATTATTAACCCTCAGTTTGTTTTACTGACTCAAATTTCAAAAATTACTTAAAATAAAAAAATATCTCTTCTTACCATGTGAAGGTACAATTTAACTTTTTAAAATTTTTATATGTGTACATGCTTATCTTATCAGGCTTACTCTTGGCTGTGTACTCAGAGATTAATCCAGGGGTGGGGGGTGCTAAAAATGCTGGGAATCAAACCAGGGTCAATTGGTGCAAGAAAAATTCTTTATTTGATGTACTCTCTCTTTTGTCCATGACACAATTCCATTAAGCTGAACCACTATAATTCATCTGGATTTAAAATTTTACATGTTTATTGGTCTTCCTATCTTCACTTTTGCAGTTCCATCCATGGTTCATATTCCATAACAAATGTGAGAGATCCCTACATGGGACTCTACCTAGGTAAGATTCCCTTGCTAGGATGATTGTCAGGGGAAAGAGTTGATAGTCATCTCGGACTTTCCCTTCTAGGCTTTTGTTCCTGCTAGAGCTTCTCTCTAGAGGGGGTTCAGCCTTGTTTGATAAAGGTCTTACTGACCTTGGTCAGTTCCTTAAGAGGAATCCTGGCAATAATGCTTTTAACAATTTAAAGCCAATGACAAAATAACTCTTTCAATTTCCATCTCTTGGGCTTATAATATCTGAAGAATTTGTATTACACCCCAAGATTAAAAAACAAAACAAAACAATAAAAAAAAACAGCAAAAACCCCTAATGTGAGCAAAAAGGTTTTTCACAACTTATAGCAGAATACTTTATATTCTCTAAAATCTCATCACATCTAAAATAAATCCCAGAAATTAGATGTCTACAAAGCCTACCTGAATATATCTACCTGTGTATATATATGTATACACATATGTAATATTTTCTTATTTCCTTACATTCTTCTTATCACTATGTTCCTGCCACATTGATTGTTTTATTCCAATTGCATACCCTGTTCATTTTCATATATGAGCTTTTTAATTATATCTTTTTCTTGGAGTATTTTATACTAAGGTGTTTTAATCATTGAATATTCATTATAAATGTTTCAGATATTATTTTCTCTATTTTACTTTCTTCTTCTTCTTCTTCTTCTTCTTCGTCTTTGTCTTCTTCTTCTTCCTCCTCCTCCTCCTCCTCCTTTAGTTTTTGGGTTACACTTGGCAGTGCTCAGGGGTTACTCTTGACTCTACACTCAGAAATTGCTCCTGGCAAGCTCAAGGGACCATATGGGATAACGGAATTCGAACAACCATCCTTTGGCATGCAAGGCAAATGCCCTACCTCCATGCTATCTCTTTGGTCCCTTTTTCTTCTTCTTTTAGAGATCAGCTTCCCCTTAATTCTTTCCTTATATTGCCTCTTCCAGAAAGGAAATGATGAACTTGAGAGATGATACACTAAGTTTGCTAGTTAAAAGACAAAATTGTAGCTCTTCTATGTTATTTTCTGCATTCTAAATGTGCTTAGGTAGATATAATAAAAATATGTTCCAGTTTTGTAAAATGTGTGAGTTCTTACCCTTAGTAGATAAGAACTTGTTTCTATATGTAAAATTTCCCTTTTTCAGTATGCCTTTGCAAAAAGAAATGGTTCTGTAATATATTGCTGGTGCATTTGGGGGTGAGAGTGTCAGGGTCCATCATCTCTGTACCCTGGTTTTAGCCTGAGCTTTTATCCCAGGCAAGACTTTTTCTTGTAGGTTTTTTTTTATCTAGCGAACCAAAACAGGTGAAGTTAAGGAAAGAAGAAAACAAAACAAGATTAAAATAATATATATATATATGCACACTCATGTGTATAAAGGAAAAATAGATAAAAATGAGTTTATAAAAGTAATTAAGGAAACAAAGTGATGCAGGAGACTACCTTAAATTTGGGAATAAACAGGTTAAGAGGTAATTTTAAAGAGACCTTCAA
>PVKC010022681.1:0-17589 GCA_004027635.1 Crocidura indochinensis
GGAGGAGGAAGGGAGGGGAGGGGTAAGGAAAGAGGAAAGGATGGAGAAAGGGAGGGAGGAAGGATGGAAGGGAGGAAGGGAGAAAGAGGGAATGGAGGGAGAAAGGGGAAGGGAGGGAGAAATGGGGAAGGGAGGGAAAAGGGGGAAGGGAGGAAGGAAGGAAAGGAGGGAGGGGAAAAAGGAAGGAAGGGAGACAGGAAGGAAAGGAGGGAGGGAGAAAAAAGTAAAGGAGGGAGGA
Source organism: Crocidura indochinensis (assembly GCA_004027635.1). Lineage (NCBI taxonomy): Eukaryota > Metazoa > Chordata > Mammalia > Eulipotyphla > Soricidae > Crocidura > Crocidura indochinensis. The sequence goes on from PVKC010022681.1 coordinate 239, forward strand.
AGGAAGGGAGGGAAGGAGGAAGTGAGGATAGGAGGAAGGAAGGAAGGGAAGAAAGGAGGAGGAAGGAGAAAAGGAAGGGAGAAAGGAAGGAAGGAAGGAAGGGAGGAAGGAAGGAAGGAAAAAAGGAAGGAAGGAGGGGAGGCAGAGAGGGAAGAAAGGAGGGAGAGAGGGAGAAAGGAAGAGAGGAGAAAAATAAGGAAGGAAGGGAGGGAGAGTAGGAGGGAGGGAAGAGAGGAGGGAGGGAGGAAGAAAAGGAACAGTGGAGAAAAGGAAGGAAGGGAGGGAGGGAAGAAAAGAGGGAGGGAGGGAGGAAAAAGGAGAAAAAGAAGGGAGGGAGGGAAGGAGGGATGGATAGGAGAGAGGGAGGGAGGGAAGAAGGAAGGAAGGTAGTGAGGAAGGAAGAAAGGAAGGGAAGGAGGGAGGGAGGAGGGAATAAGAAAGGGAGAGAAGAAGGGAGGTGGGAGAAAGGGAGAGAGGGAGACAAGGAGGGAGGGAGAGAGGGATCAAAAGAAAACTCTTCACTGACTATACACCAGGCATCAGCAAGACAGCTGACACTAAGCATAGTGTCAGACATCAATGGTGCACTCAATAAACCAAGTCTCACATCTGTATGCTCTCATTTGTAGTTCTCCAGAATCTGTGCCTGCCAGGCCCTAAAATTTCCTGCCAAATTTTCCCTTGTAGGGGTGCTCTGGGAGTGCGTAAGCTCTCAGTTAGATTGGAGACAGGAAAAGCCTTGTTTCTTCTTTCCTTTTCTAAATGACTTGGAGAAAAGAGAAGCCATGAGTGCTGCAGAGGCCTACTTTAAATCTGATTTCATCATTCTGGTAGCTCTGGGGACAGTGGCCTCCAGACGCCCACACCTCAAAAAAGCAGAGAACCCAGCATAATGGGGCTCTCTTCTGTCCTGAGAGATTTCATCCTCCAAGGCACTCCCTCTGCCAATCATCGGTCTCTAACCAGCTAAGGATCTCAGTGGGACATAAGCTTCCAGGCTCCCACATTTTGTACATGCTATTCCCTCCAGGTGGACTGTCCGTCCACTCTGTAATAGATGGTGCCATTGGTGCTGCTACTTCTTTCTCTTTATCCACTTGCCAAGCTCCTTCATTACCACCAAAATCCATTTTACAGGATTTCCTTTGTAAAGGAAAAATACGAGTGTCTCCATGCTTTTAATATGTTACTTTCCTCTTTATCTTCATACATAGGAAATACATGTTTTTAAATTAGATCTTACTGATAAACAAAAAAGAATATAAATTATATATTCTATATATAAAATGTCCCTGACTCTTTTAGCAGAGAAAAATCACTGTTAAGGTTTCTTATATTTCTCATAATAAATCTATTTCTTAGAGTGTTTGTTTCCATTTAACCCACCAGCTCTTTCTTCCTCAAAGACTAGGGACCAGTGCTAATTTAAAAATTCTGAAAAATGAAATATCACAAAATGATGCTAAGAGTTTTCCCCAGATTTGAAAAGCTTAATATTAAGCAACAATGGGCATGCTTATTACCTGCAATAGATTAGTTTTTGCTGCGTTCTTTTGTTTGCTTGGCAAAATTAATTTTGCTATTGTATATACACCATTTTCCTGGAAGAATAAATGGGTTGTGTTAGCAGAGACCAGGAATAACACCACAGAAATTTACAAAGATATAAAAGCAATTTCAAGTGCAATAAGAAAGAAGAAATGCTCATGTGATTTAGGAATCAAGCAAGTATAATAGAAAAATACTTTAAAATGTCAGTGTAAACTTAGAAGTATCAAAGACTATTTATTTCAACTATTTTTAGAGTCAATTATATGTTATATATCAATATGGAGTGATATATTTAAAAACAAGAAGTGATAAAAAGAGACACAGTAAAGGCATCCAAATATTTTTCAACTTTGCTCTTAAAATATCAAATTATCAAATATAATTTCTCATTATTATTTTGAAAACTAAGCAATAAATATAAATTAATACAAAATAAAAAAAAATAAAATTTGTAAGATAAAAAGGAAATGTAGTCATTCATGAAAATAGTTAAGAACTTTCGTGATGTATTCTAAGATAAATGAACTAAGTAATAATTGATTGCTATTTTCTCTATCAAATGGATTATTCATTGAAATCTACACTATGTGAGCATATTCGAATTTGAAAAGCTTTACCTCCTTTATAGCACTTAACTTTTCAAAGCGCTGGATAAAAGAGTCTATAATTTCTTTATTTTATATGTATGTGAAAATAAACAATATGCAGGGCCAGAGTGGTAGCACAAAGATAGATTGTTTGCCTTTAATGTGGCTGACCCAGAATAGACGTGGGTTTGATCCCTGGTATCCCATATGGTCCCTGGAGCCAGAAGCAATGTTTGAGCACAGAGCCAGGAGTAATCCCTAAACACCATTGGGTGTGGCCCCCCAAAAAACAAACCAAATAAAACAGTATTCAGTGGGTTGATTAACAAATTATGGGTTATGAAGTTATGGGTTATGAAATAGTCACTACCATGCATGACTCTAGTTTTCAGTATGTCCAGAATGGAAACAATACAGAATGGTTTTGTTTGTTTATTTTGTTGTGTTTTGTTTTGTTGGACACAACTGCTTGGAGCTGCTCAAGGATCGCTTCTAGCAGTGCTCAGGGACCATGTGGGAAGCTGCAAATTGAACCTAGGTTGGCTTCAACAAGGCACATAAACCACATGTTATATCTCTTCTGGCTCCTAGAATAGTAATTTTTAATAAGAAAACTAAGAATGTAGCTTCTAGTGGACTGTTTGCTTTCTATAGCAACAAATATGTCTTTAAAAATAAAAGACTCGAATAGAGTAGGCAAGAAGCATATTCTTAGCTCTTTCTAAGCCAAGAGAGTTAAAAGAGGAAAGACCAGAATGTAAAGTAAAGTTATGAGTACATATAATACTAAAAAGAAAGGTAGGTATTAAATTTAATATGAAAATACTTTGTGGGGCGGGAGAGATAGCATGGAGGTAAGACAGTTGGCTCATATGCAGAAGGTCAGTCGTTCAAATTCCGGCATCCCATATGGTCCCCCAAGTCTGCCAGGAGCAAATTCTGAGTGCAGAGCCAGGAATAACGCCTGAGCATCACTGGGTATGACCCAAAACAAATGAACTAACAAATTAAGATCAAAATAAAATATTAATGGACTTAAGAGAGAGTACAGAGAGGAGGGAGCTTGTCTTATCAGCTGGGTTCAACTTTGCCTATATGGTCCCCTGAATGCTACCAGTGTGGAAATCCCACAAGGATATTCCTAAGCATAGAATCAGGAGTAAATCCTGAACACAATGAATTGTGCAACCTCCCTCCTTCCCCAAATACCATTTACTCTAACAAATATGAAGTTTACCATTGAGGAATGAAGGATGATGGAGAGGCTTGTTCTGATAATAGAATTGACATTCAACTTGGGTGGTGGCGCATTAAGGCACAGATAACTGCATAACTCTATACTTCTAAAAACTTCTGGAAACCAGAAGAACATGAACAGCATATTTTATTTTTTTAATGCTAAAACCATTTCCTACCAGGTGATGGGAACCCACTGTTCTGGAAACAGAACTTGGAAGGAAATGGGTGAATCAGTCATAGTTCGGGTTATCTTGGTCAGGAAACCCCACCTTGGAGAGCCACATTCTCACCTGAACTACCTGGTGGGCATTGGTGTCATTGAGTGCCAGTTCCGTGAGAGCAGCACAGCAGGCTGGAACAAAAACCACCAAAGATCACTAATTCTGTACTTTTGTGCTAGTTGTTTAAAAAAAAAAAAACCACCAATGTTCTTTCTAGAACAGCTATGAGAAAGGAAATTGAACTTCCGAGATGTCTGACTTACTTCATTACATTTCTGGTCATGTACATCTCTCTACTTTTCTCTCTCTTGCTCCCTACCTTCTTCCCTTTCTCCCTCTCCTGCAGCATCAACCTTTACTGAGCACTTATTATAAGCCTGGAGGAGTTAGTGCATCTACCTACTTCATTGTAATACTGGTACTAGTAGTATATCTGCCTGGTACTTGGCCGACGCTCAATGAAAACATCTACTATGGCTGAATAAGTGAATACTTTCCATATATTGTCATTATTGTCAGCGTATTACTATGGTAAAAAATATATATTTTGTTTTCCTTACCAGGTGAAATCTAAACTCTGGATAAATTAGTACAGTAGGCCATAGAACTAGTCATTAGAATACTTGGACTTGACTTGGACTTGAAATTGGACTTGACTCTTAACTCCAGCCAACTCAACTTCCATGCTTTGATCCTTTGCCTTCCCTGCTTCTTACCACTGCAGGGGCAAACTCTAAAATTCCAGCTCACCTGCTGTTTTTCCAATAAAAGTGTGCCGGATCTAAAGAATTCTCTAAAGAATTGCGCTGTGTTGTGCACTGCCACAACATCATGTGAGGTAATCCTTACATATCCTCAGATAATACTAGGAGCATCTTCTAACAGGGATATTGAGTATCATCACCCTCTCACATGGGCAAAACTGAGGCTTGTATTAAAGCCCCAATATCACATGGCCAAATATCACTGTATCCAAAACTCAATCCCCATGCATAGCACCTCAGGTTTAAAATCGCCATTTAATTTTCTTATTAACTTGTCAGATAAACTAGTAAAGTTGATGCATTGTAATTATAGAGCTTGATGAACTATTTCCTAAATATATTTTCTGTAACTCCCAACACTAGCAAATGTTTAGGACCTTTCCATACCAGTCCAGTATAAATGCCTTCCCAGGAAGGAACCTGCCTGTGATAACCTTCCAACTCCTAGGGAGAAGATTTCTCTAATGTCTAGACTTCTTTAGACTTTTCTAATATCTGTCACTCTTATTTCAGAAGGGTCACAATTTCTAGTGAACTTTCAAAAAGGAAATTAACAGCAGGAGCCTGATACTGAGAGAGAAACCTTTCGGAATAAGCCTAAATGGCCATTGGAGATGGTGATCCCATTTCCCTGTAAAGAAATGGCTCCATTTCTCTGCCTTCGGGAAACTGAAAGATGAAAAAGGTAAGTCTTTTTCTACCTTCTCCTTTTCTTTACCCCTTATGCTGCTCTTCCATTCTTAGAACCCGCCTGTCCTAGAGCTAGCCACCCTGGGCTCTCTGCTCCCTTCCTGGGTCACTTGCAGGGCACCAAAGTGATCCAAAGCAGTGGAGCCCAGCCTGTTCTTTAACATGCACAACCAGTTAAGGTGGCACCTGTGCATCCTGTTGGCATGTGACAATGCCACACAGAATACTGTTGTTCACTAACCTCTCTGGAAGAAAGGCAATTGCTCCAAACAGTAAGGTATATGAATTCTGCTTAATCTCCTATAAGGATGGTACCTGGCTTCTCTAATGGGACTCTAATGGGAACTGAGATCCTGGCCTCAGACCAAGCTGCTTTTTCTAATACAGTTTTACCAGTCACAAAGCTAATGAACTGCTTTATTATGCCCTACTTCTACATTTGGTGCCCCATGTGGTGGGAGAGGTCTGAGATCTCATAAAGCTGCTGGTCTCACATTGGTCTCAAGATATTTCATATCTCAATATGGATCTTTTATATTTCGAGATTAGACCTACTAATTCATATACTAGTATGTAGTAAACTAATAGTTTTAGAACTGATCACAACTAAGAGAATAAGCAGCTCAGCATCAAATAATAGTACAGCATTAAATAATAACACAATAAAAATAATAACACCAAAAATCATACAGAGAAAAATAATAATAATATAAATACCTGCTTGAAGAGAGAACGTATTTTCCTGTATTTCCCGGGGGCTTAAATCTTCTGACAAATGAAGCTGCTGGATTCGGCCTGCTGCATTGGCACTGGACAGACTTCCGATGGAAGAACGGTCAGAAACAAAATTTCTGTCACTGAAAAAGAAAAGCCAGAGCACAGACCAGTTTATTGATTTTTTTTTCCTTCGTGGTCAATGATTTCTCCAAGTCCTGTTTAAGAAATTCACCTCTCCAGGTCATATGCTCTAATCTTAATCCTTGCTATTTTACTTTCCAGCTCACCTAGAATTATTTGTTTTGCTCGGGGGCTATGCTCAGCTGTGCTCAGGGCTTACCCCTGACAGTTCTCTAGGGATCATATGTAGTGCTAGGCTTCAAAACAGAGTCAGTCACATGCAAAGTAAGTGCTTTCCCCAATGCATGATGTGCTATTAATCTAATTCCCAAAATTATTTTGCAGTATTATTTGGTATCTGTCTTCTTTTCTATCTCCGCACTTACTTCCCTACCCTGTTTAATGACCCTGTCATCTCATTACATAAATGTTAGGTTTGTTTTAACAACTTTGATATTTTTCCATTCATTTCTTTCTATTTACTTAGTGTAATGTCTTACACAAGAGTCTTCATTTCTTTTGTTTGTTTGTTTGTTCCTTTTTATTTGACAACATTACCATATTTTAAAAGTAATGTTTTAACTATATTTGGTGGGCAGGGGTGCTCTAAGTGGTATCATTCCCAGTGAAAAAGTCAACTGTGTCAACAGTTCATTTCTAGGGCCAAGACTGTGCTGCTGCACAGGCCCTGCAGTTTGGGGCAACCTCCATGATCACTCCAGCAATGCTTCTGGGTCATATGTGGCAATTCAGGAGACTATTTAATGATGGTAATAAAATATGGGTACTAGTCATTAAGCTGTCTCCTGACCCCTAAAAAGTAATTTATTTCTTATGGCAGGAGCTCTATCTAGATTTCTCCGTGCGCCAACCCCAATCTTGCTCCCTAGATAGAGTCTCCTTTTCTTCCCTCCACTGTCATCTGGACACATCAGTGGTCTTCAGTGATCCTGGGAAATGTAATGGAACTAGGCCTCAGGATAGTCATGATCAGAATCTTACCCATCAAGTGAAATGATGCTATAAGTTAAATCTTAGAGTCACTTCCACTGACCTAGGAATGGCACAGGAACTGGAATTTGTCAGTGAACGGGTATAAACAGGTTTTCTGGAAACTGCTTTAACCACAAACAATGCCTGTTCTTAGCCCATCCAGCAGTCAGTTAACTGGGTACCTGCTGTCCCCCAGGCAGCCTGAAGGCAGGCACAAGCTCTGCAAAGAATATTGTTGACCCAGCTGGATAATAAATTCTCCCAAGGCACAGAGACATAAAATATGGGCTAAATGTTGACATCAAGGATCTTCCCGGGGAAGAGGTTTATAACACTGCATTATAGCAAAGATCTGGGAAATGATTCTCGAGATGAGAGAGAATTATCTTCTATCAAAGACAGTCATGGCTCAAAGAGGACATTTTTTTCTTGTTTGAAATTCAATTCTCAGGGATAAAAGGGAGGTTTGTTTTTGAGCTTAACTCTGAAACAATTCAGTTCCTCATAAACAAATAAAATAGCTGTTCTGTAAGAACACCTATCTCTACTTCAACAAAAAAAACCTTTAATTAGAATTCTTATTATATACTTTAATTATAATTTATACTTCATATTTATTTTATATTTAGATTTATTTTATTATATTTTATTTAACTCAATTAAGGAATTAAGCAATGATACTAATGAAAAATCTGTAATTTGTATTTTAAAACATTTGTCATTTTAATGTGAGATTTATAAAAGGAAGTAGTAGATTGTCAATCATCTATAAGTTTTTTCTTTCATATTGCTAATGAGATGGTAAATGGCTAAAAAGGCTACTATTCCTCTCTCTACAATATATTCCTAAGTTATGGAACGTACCCTCACAAAAAAAAAAATATGTTGATAATACCAAGTCCCACAAAATCCATGAGATAGTAAATACAATGTCTGGATAATAATGAGTCAATAAGATCTAGTCATTTTAAAATTGGTAAGTCATTCTTCTTTATTAGAGTGAGGTTTTTTCTTATGTTCTATAGACTATAAATATGATAACTTTCAGGGATCTTTTTCAACTCTAACTCAATATCTACAAGACTAAATTCTACTTTATGAAAATATGAGGAAACAGAATCTGCCCACCAATGATACCAAAATACATTAACAGTTCAATACTTCAATAAGTCTCAGACATAAAATATAGCTGTTATTTCAACATGTTTCAAAAGGATTTCAATTTGGAACTGTTGTAACAATCCTTTTCTACTCTGCAATCTCCTGCCTTGAAAGTCTTTGGATTTTTACTTTTAAAAGTATTTACTCCTGGGCTAGAGAGATAGCACAGTGGTAAGGCATTTGCAGCTGATCCGGGGTGACCTGGGTTCAATTCTCAGCATCCCACACATGGTTTCTCAAGCCTGCCAGGAGTAATTCTGAGCATCACTGGGTGTGACCAAAAAAATGAAAAAAATAATGTATTCCTTTGATTATATTTTTAGTGGGGTAAACCATTTTCACATATGCACAATGTATGCTCCAGAATTTTAATCTATTTTCCTAGATAGAATTATAATTTTAAGAGAGAGATAATAAGACATGAACTTAACTCTGAGAACTACTGTGGAAATTGGAGAAAAATCAACAGCAACTAAAACACACAAATCAGTGACATGGTGACAGTGAATTTTACTAATGCTCCATTTAACTTGAAATTCTACGTGTGTTCATTGACAGATAGTCTTTGATTTCACTTTAGGATCTATATGCAGTCACAGACATTTTAGTAAAATATTAGTACCCAGGACCCGGGAGATAGCATGGAGGTAAGGTGTTTGCCTTTCATGCAAAAGGTTATCGGTTCGAATCCCGGTGCCCCATATGGTCCCCCATCCCTGCCAGGAGCAATTTCTGAGCATGGAGCCAGGAGTAACCCCTGAGCACTGCCGGGTGTGACCCAAAAAGCCAAAAAAAAAAAAAAAATTAGTAACCGTTGCGCATATTGGCATAAAAACAAGCACACAGAGCACACAGTCTTCCAATAAAAAGTGGCAAGACAGATATTTTCTTGGAGTGACTGATTCAACAAACATTTACAGACAGATGGCCTTCGTATGTTCCTAATACTGAATTGGACATGATAATATAAAGACAAATGTATCAAGACTCCCAAGAAACTTAAAAAAAAAAAAAAGATAGGTCCACAGTGGTGGTACAATGAGGATAGGGTGTTTGCCTTGCATGCAGTATTGATTTCCAGGTTCCATATATGGAACTATATAGGACCATATAAGGCCTCCAAGAACTTCCAGAAGTAACTCCTGAGTGCAGATTCAGAAGTAATCCCTGAGCATTGCTGGATATGGTCCCAAAATACACACACTAAAATTTATAATACTAATACCCCTGATATTGATTTAGAGCATGTTTTTGATAAGTATAAATGTGAATTACCAAAGAAATCTGAGTAGAAAAAACATTCAGAATACCCCCACTCTGCCATTGTATGCAGAGTAGGCCCAAACCACCTTGACTCACCCTCGTAAAATATGAAGAAGCTGCTTGATGCCTCCCCAAATGCGAATTTCCACACTTGTCTCAGGATCCTCACAAACTTGAACCAGAATCCAGACGACACTCCAGAGCAACTTCAGGTGATCTGAATGAAGGAGACTGAGAAGGACAGGTATGCCTTCATAGAGTTTCACCTGCTCTTTCACTTGGGGTTCGGCACAAAGTAGGCGCAGTAATTCTGCAGTAAGCCTAAGGAGAGGATAAAGAAGAAAATCATGGTCTGGTAGTTTCAACTTTATGTCCATCTTTGCACATACTCCTGGAACTCAGCATTTTCTGAGTCACAAGTTAACAAGTATTTCCCGTAAGTGGCTGAATAAGAGCCCAATGTTTTCAGCTATACTGGTCAAACAGTCTCTATCACAATTACTTAACCATGCCAACACAAAATACAATTCAAAGCAGGTCTGAAAAAGAATGAACATGGCTGCCTTCCCACTTTTCTTTATTTACAAAAATAGGCACCAGGTCAAATTTAGCCTATGCATCAATTTGATGACCATTGTGCAAGTCTTCTTCCCATTGGGTACCATTGTTCTGACTTAATGCCCAATAATCAGCAAGTTGATGTCAAGAATATACAATGGGGCTAACAGCAAGATCCAACATGAAAGGAATATAGGAGCCTATTCAATATGTGCTTGCAAAAACAACCCCCCCATACAGCTTCTGGGTTCCAGCACCATTCCTGATAGTCTTCCCCTGGGGCCAGCCAGGTCTCTGCCTGGGGTGCTCTGCCTGGGGTGCTCCCCAACTATTTCCCGTCAATCCTTACATGGAAGAGAGGATTAAAACATTCTCAGACAAAAAAAAAAAAAAAAGAACTCGTTGGGCCCGGGAGATAGAATGGAGGTAAGGCGTTTGCCTTTCATGCAAGAGGTCATCGGTTTGAATCCCAGTGCCCCATATGGTCCCCCGTGCCTGCCAGGAGCAATTTCTGAGCATGGAGCCAGGAGTAACCCCTGAGCACTGCCGGGTGGGATCCAAAAAAAAAAAAAAAGAACTCGCAATGTTTTGTGCTAACCAAACCTACTCTAAATGAACTATTCAAAGAAAAATTATACAAACCAAATGCCCAATTTGTTTGTAAGAATTTGTTGTGTTGTAACAACAACAACCCTATACAATATAATGGCACAACAGTCATTTGTGTCAATAGTTTCCTTAATGTCAATGGACTATCCTCTCCCATCAAAAAGCACAGAGTAGCAGGTTGGATCAGGAAACAAAACCCAGCTTGCTGCCTGCAGGAAACACACTTAAAAGTTCATGATAGACACAGACTCAGAGTAAAAGAATAGAAAACAAATATACAAGCAACTAGAAAGCAATAAGGCTGGGACAGCCATATTCATATCAGACCAAACTACATTCAACCTCAAGAAAGTACTTAGAGACAAAAATAGACACTACTTATTGATCAGGAAAACAATAGATCAAGAAGCACTAACTCTGATCAGCATTTATGCATCAAATGTAGACCCAGAAAAATATCTAAGGCTCTTGCTCATAAAATGTAGAGAGAAATATGGATGGAAAAGTGATAGAAGTGTGAGATCTCAACACCTCATTATTGTCACTAGATAGAACACTAGCAAAGACATGAGAGCCCAAAATGAGAAACTTGAAGAAGTAGTACTAATGGATCGATTCAGGGCCTTTCTTCCTCAAAAAGCTGAATCACACATTCTTCTCAAGTGCACATGGAACTTTCTGTAGGACAGGACATAAGACCAACCTATATAAAGTCACAAATATAAAAATTATACCAACCACAATGCCAAAGATCAAGATTGACTGTAAAAAGATGTGGAGAAAATCTAACATCTGGAGACTAAAAAATATGTGGCTCAACAACAGTTGGATCAAAGAAGAAATAGATTATTTGAAACTAATTATAATGAAGAAAAATTGTCAAGATCTATAAAACAAAGCAAAAACAGTAATTAAGAGGCACTCATATCAATACAGGCCTACATTAAGAAAGAAGAAATGACAAGAATCAAACACCTAAAGGAACACTGTAAACACTTGGAAAATCAACAGCAAAGAACTCAAACACAAGCACAGGAAAATAAATAATAAAAACCCAGCATAAATCAACATTATGGGAACAAAGAAAATAAATTGTTTTAATAAGAATTAATGAGACCAGGAGCTATTTTTTGGTTTTTGAAAGAATAAACAAGATAGCCAAACCACTAGCAAGACTCATAAGGAAAAAGGGGAAAATACAAACCAGAAATTAAAGGGGGGAATCTACAACAGAATTCCAAGAAATCCAAGATATCATGAGAGCTTAATTTGAACAACTGTACTCAGTTAAGCTAGAGAACCTAAAAGAAATGGATAAATATCTAGAAAAATATCATATACCTATAGTTAGTGAAGAGGAAGTGGAAAGCCTAAATAGGCCAATCACAAGTGAAGAAATTAAAACAGTTATTAAGAAACTATCCAGGAATACAAGTCCAGGACTAGATGGGTTAACAGGTGAATTTTATCAAACACTCAGAGAAGAATTACTACCATTGATCCTTAAACTCTTCCAAAACATCAAAAAGACAAGAACTCTCCCTAATGCCTTCTATGAAGCTAATATCACACTCATTTCTAGGAAAGAAAACTATAGACTAATCACACTAATGAATATGGATGCAAAATCCTTAGCAAAATCATAACAACCCAATCCATAAAAGAAGTTTATACATCACAACCAAGTGGGTTTCATCCCAGGGATGCAAGAGTGGGTCAATGTATGCAAATCAATCAACATCATATGCCACATCAGTGAAAGGAAGAATAAAAACACATACGATCATAGGAAGAATAAAAACACACACGATCATATAAATAGATGCAGAGAAAGTCTTTTCATGATGAAAACCCTCAGCAAAATAGGTATGAATGGAACCTTCCTCGAGATAATAACAGTGATCTATAAAAATCCCACAGTCAAAAATATCCTTAATGGCAAAAAACTGAAAATATTTCCACTAGGTCTGGCACAAGGCAAGGATGTCCACTGTCTCCACTCTAACTCAAAATAGTATTAGAAGTCCTAGTAATGGGGGCCGGACGGTGGCGCTGGAGGTAAGGTGCCTGTCTTGCCTGCGCTAACCTAGAACGGACCGCGGTTCGATCCCCCGGTTCCCCATATGGTTCCCTGTGCCTGTCAGGAGTGACTTCTGAGCAAATAGCCAGGAGTAAGCCCTGAGTGTCACCGGGTGTGGCCCAAAAACCAAAAAAAAAAAAAAAAAAAAAAAGAAGTCCTAGTAATAACAATCAGACAAGAGAGAGATCAAAGGATCAATCAAAAAAGAGGAACTCAAATTAACTCTACTTGCAGACATGATAATATACATTGAAGACCTTAAAGAGTCTACAGAAAAGCTCCTAGAAACAATAAATCACCAAGCAAAGTGGCCAACTACAATGTCAATACACAAAAGACAATTGCATTCCTTTATACAAATAATGATTCAGAGAAGAAAGAGATCAAAGAATCTATCCCATTTAAAATAGTACCCAAAACCATCAAATATTTAGGAATCAACCTAACAAGATAGGTGAGAAACCTATATCAAGAAAACCTCAAAACACTTCAGAAATAAATATAAGAAGACCTAATGAAATGGAAGAACATTCATGCTCAGATTGGTAGAATAAATATCATCAAAATGATCATTTAACCTAAACTATATAGATTCTATGCAATCCCTATTCAAATTCAGGCGATATTAAAGAACTTAGAACAATCAATTATAAAGTTTGTGTGGAATCAAAAAAAAGAATAAAAATAGCCAAATCAATATGGAAAACAAGAAACTGGGAGGCATCTCATTGCCTAATTTGAAGCTCTACTACAAAGCAATTAGTGATCAAAACAGCATAGTATTGGAACAAGGACAGATTTTTCAGACCAACGGGTCATAATAGAATATCCAGTAACAAGCCGCAAGCATATGGTCAACTAATCTTTGACAAAGGAGCCAAGAATATAAATGGAACAGATAGTCTCTTCAACAAATGGTGCTGGAATAATTAGATAACAATGTTTAAGAAATTAAAGATTGATCCATATATCACACCTCACACAAAAGTCATTTCAAAGTGGATTAATGATTAAACCTCAAAGAAGTCTTCAGTGATAGAATGTCTATGGCAAGAAATATAGCATCAAACCTAAATAAATTGAACTACAGCAAACTAAAATGTTTCTCGATGGCAAAAGAAGCACAAACTAAAATTAGAAGGTAGCTAACTGAATGGGAGAAATTTTTGGCATTCAACACATCAGATAAGGGTTGATATCTAGGACATACAAAGTACTCACAAAAGTTAACTCCACAAAACCCAAAAACACTATCAAAAAATAGGAAGACGAGATTAACAGGCACTTCTCTAAGGAAGACCAACAGATGACCAACAGATGCGTGAATAAAATGTTCATAATCACTTATCTTAGGGAAATCCAAATCAAGACAACAATGATATATCATCTTACACCAGTGAGGATGGCACATATCAGAACTACTGGGCACATAGCAAAGCTACTATTGAGGATGTTGTGAGAAAGGAATTGTCCTCCCTGGCTGGTGGGAATGCTGCCCGATGCAGCCCCTATGGAAAACAGTATAGAGGGTTTTCACTAAACTCAAAATTGAGTCGCCACATGACACAACAATTCCCACTTTGGGGTATCTATCCCCAGGACAGAAAAACATTTATCCAAAAGAATGTATGCACACCACTATTCATTGCAGCACTCAGTTCAATAGCTAAGACCTGGAACCAATCTAAATGTCCAACAACAGATGAGTGGATCATGAAGATGTGTACATATATAATGGAAAACTATATAGATGGAAGGAATGAATCAATCATGCAATTTGCAGCAACATGAATAGAACTAGATGATATTATGTTAAATGAAGCCAGAAAAAGGATAAATACAGAATGATATCACTTATACGTGGTATTTTGAATAACTGCATGAGTCAATACAATGGTCTAAATGGAAGTTGTCTTGAATACCATTAATCCCAGAGTACATTGAAGAGAAGAGAAGGAACTGAGTGGAAGAGGACAAACACAAAAGTTATATATATATATATATATATATATATATTGGTTTTTTGGGTCACACCCAGCAGTGCTCAGGGGTTACTCCTGGCTCCATGCTCAGAAATTGCTCCTGGCAGGCACGGGGAACCATATGGGGCACCGAGATTCAAACCGATGACCTTTTGCATGAAAGGCCAAAGCTTACCTCCATGCTATCTCCCAGGCCCAAGTTATATTATTTTGTTTTTGTTTTTGTTTTGGGGCCATGCAAGGCAACTCTCAGGGATCACTCCTAGCTATGTGCTCAGAAATTGCTCCTGGCAGGCACGGGGACCATATGGGATGCCAGGCTTTCTTCAGTAAAGTTTACACTCACCAGTGATGATTTACCTAGGACATGGAAAATCTTTTCATCTTACTTGCTGGCTTTATATTTTTTTTAAACGTTCTGACTCATTTTACCTGAGCCAGCTTTTCAACTGCATCCCATGGATTAACCTCAGTGTCTGTCTATGTGTGTACATGAGTGTATGTGTATGAGTGTATGTGCTAGCCACCTCAATGTCTGCCTAATGCCTATTTTTACCCCCATATACACCAGTAGTAGCATGTGGCATTGTTCCTTTTGGCATATGTACATTAAAATGGGGAAATCTTACATATGGAAACAAGTTCTTATCTACTAGGGATAGAAACTCATAAATTTTTATATTGCAGTGAGGCCTTTCTCCTAAACATTTGTCAAAATGACTCGGCGTATACTTCAGATGATCAGACAATGGCCATTGACCCTTGAACCTTGGACCCCATCTGTGGAACCATCATGGTTTTCTGCACCAGTAGCAGGAATATTGGACTTCTATCCAGGAAGGCCCTAATGCTGCCCTGGCACCAACTTGCTCCAGAGTGGGTACATATGACATCCTGTTGTCATATGTATATGTCAGACACATACATATACATATCTGTTGGAAACAGCAACAACTTGTTTTCAGGGCAGGGTTTCCTGCACTGGTACCTAATGGTGAGATGAAACCAGAATATGATCCATAACATCCTGACTCTGACATAGTAGCTGTGCAAAAACCAGTACCTCTAACTACAGAAACCATATGGTTGACTGCAACAACCATAATTGAGAAGAACTTTCATTGGGACCACTAAGAAAGACTTTGAGGTTAGACAATTTAGTATGACCGAAGCTTCTAGTTGCTCTTATTGCAGGATACTTCATGGGTAAGGTCTTCTTGTTTTTAGGCCAAACATTTTTTTCTTTTTATTTTCCCAAACTTTTGCTGGGCTTAAATAAGAATGAAGAGGAGGAGGAGGAAGAGGAGAATATGCCAATATGCCACATACACACACCTTTTTTTTCCTTTCTTTTCTTTTTTTAATTTCTTATCTTTTAAATAGGGGCTCCCACCTTTATCACAGAAACTTGGGACACAGATTACTTTGTTTTGCTACACATTTCTGCATTTTTCTATAAAACAAGAAGAAAGGAAAAAATAAAGGTTGGGGACAGGGTTCAAGGGGTCTCACAAGCATGAGTGGAGAAAGATAAAGATAGAACTATATATCCAAGCCAAATTCAACAATAGAATCAAGAGACCTAAACTAACAATCTAAACTTAAAATGGGCCTGTTATATTGGCAGGCCAGCGGGGAAGGGAGTGCCATAGGATGTATTCTTAAGCCAGGAGAAAGATAAACATAGAATGGTAACACTTCTTTGAGTTTTTGAGTTTTCTTTGAGTTTATCAGAACATGTACCACATTAACATTAGTAGTCCATAAACAAATACAAAGGTCGAAAGAGTAACATCTCCAAACATCATAGGTACCACCATATAGTGTCCAAATGAAGTGTGACACCACAAAAATGAGAATACCCATTATAACCTAAAAAATCCAGCAACAATGGAAGCAACAGTTTTTGAGTGTACAGTTATGCAATCAACCTCTAATCACAAAGGTGTATAATAATATATCCTAATGTATTTTTCCACAGAACCAGGTGCAGAATATGGTTGGAAGCCTGTTCTCCCACTGCAGTGACTATAAACAATATGCTTTAATGCCATAATTATACCATGTATAAAATAACACTTCAGCTTCTCTGTCCACAAGAGTCCTTAGAAACAAAGGGTGGACACCCTATTTTAAACGTTGGCAGTCAATCATGCTGTATACCATATACAGTGCCCATTATGTCATTATCTTGATAAAATACTCTAATTAACCCATTTCCTTTTGTTTATGACTTCAGTTAGGACCCAAAGCATATGATCATTCAGACCACTGGAACTGTCAATGATGCACTACAGACCTATGCTACAGGTTTCACTCATCGAATACGTTTTGGCAAATCACTACGTCCTTATTTCCCTTTCTTTCTTTCTCTTTCTTTCTTTCTCTTTCTTTCTTTCTTTCTTACTTTCTTCTTTCTTTCTTTCCCCCTTCCTTTTCTTTTTATTTTTCTTTCTTTTCTTTCTTTTTCCTTTTTCTTTCTTTTCTTTCTTCTTTCTTTCTCTTTCTTCTTTCTTTCTCTTTCTTTTTCCTTCTTTCTTTTTCTTTCTTCTTTATCTTTCTTTTCTCTTCTTTTTCTTTCTTCTTTTTTTCTTTCTTCCTTTCTCTTTTTCTTCTTTCTTTCTTTCTTTCTTTTTCTTCTTCCCTTTATTTCTTTTCCCCTGTCCTTTACTCTCCTTTATCTATTCAATCTATTGCACTGTATTTATTCTTTTCTCCCCTCTCTTATCTTTAGTTTTCCCCCTCCTTTATCTCCTAAGCCATATCTTAACCAATTCTTTATCTTTTTTTTTTTTTTTTTTTTTTTTTTTTTTTTT
>PVKC010022682.1:0-17585 GCA_004027635.1 Crocidura indochinensis
CCCAAACACAATCATGTATGTAATCAAGGTGTTTAAATAAAATATAGAGAAAATAAGAATGCTCATTCCTGGTCCCCCGTGCATGCCAGGAGCTATTTCTGAGCAGATAGGCGGGAGTAACTCTTGAGCACTGCTGGGTGTCACCCCAAAAAAAAAACCTAAAAAAAACAATGCTCATTTCAATGTAATTTCCCATTTTGATCTTGCTGCTTTCAATCTGTTAGATTTATCATTCTGGCTAGGATGTGTCTTTGGGTGCTTTTCTTCTGATCTCTTTTTAACTGGTACTCTTCAGGCATGCAGGATTTGGTTGTGTGCAGTCTTTAGCTCTGAGAGTTTCTCTGCAATATTCCTGACTGTTGATTCTTCCTCAGAATTGTCTTCCTGGATTCTCTAATGCTTATGTTGTTTTTGTTGAGTTTATCAAAGACTTCTATTTTCATCTCTTCATATTATTTGATGATTTTTTTCATTGCCTGATCATTTGATTTAAGGTTCTTTTCCAATCTTTTCTGTTTTATGAAGTTGTTATGCATCTCATCTTCCAGCACAATGATTCTATCCTCAGCTACTGTTAATCTGTTGGAGACGGTTTTTGTCATGGTTTTCTGTGGGCGACCATAGCCCACCACCATTTTTGCTCTAATGCTTTTGCCTTACTCTGACCTCTAACAGCTGCGGCTTTTGCTCTTTAGCTAACAGGCAATTCAGCAAGTTAAAATTGCTTACTTACCGAAACTGACCTTGCTCCAGTTCCCACCCTTTGTTTGCCTTGGGGAACTGAGCCTGATCCTGATTTCAAGCCTGAAGCAAAACATTTGCCTAAGGAAAGTGTTGCTTGTATAGGAATGTAGATGCTCCTTACTGATTAGGAAGTTTCCTCCACCCTTCCTTCCCCTTATCTTTCCCGCCATCTAAATGTGTACGTGCAATATGTGCACTAAGCTCATGGGGGTAGGGAGTTACCCTCATTAGTTAGCTAAAGAAACTTGTACAATTGTGATTGGATATGTTCTCAATCCTGCTTTGTAACCCCTCCCCTGTTAGCAGGGCATAAAAACCCTGCTCTCCCTTCAATAAAGGCTTTCGATTGGTAACCGTCATCCTGAGTCCACGCTACTAACTTCTGCAGCTTGATTTTCTAGGTGATCACAAAAAAGCTTGACACTTGTGAATTATTTGTGATTGCTTCCCGTTCCCTGCCCCGGTTGAGAGAAACTGCTGGCCAGAATTCTCTCCATCATGGGATAGGGGCAGAGGCAATTACAGTTTTCATTTCATCTACTGAATTTTTCAAAGCTGTTATTTCATTTTGGAGTTTTCTGATTTCTCTCTTCAGATCATCTTGATTCTTATTGGTGGTCCATTCAGCTCAACCTATGCTTTCTTTGTGTTCTATGAATATCCTTCATATTTCTTCTCTAATCTTATTTGAGAGTCTAACTAGGTGGTTGACACTTTTCGGGTCATTAGAGCTTCCATCTTCATTTTCTATGCAGGGTTCTGTTCTGCGTTGTTTCCTCACTGCCAATCTAGTTGTGTGTGTGTGTGTGTGTGTGTGTGTGTGTTTAATGTGTTATAGTTGGGTTCATTGGCTAGAAGACATGTGAGGCATTGAAGCTAATCAGAGTGGCTGAGCTCCTCTGGCACCACCCTTTTTGGGCAGAGACAGCTTACCTCTGAATAAGTGTCCTAAGGGGAAAAATCTGGGTGGGAGGTTCAAAGTTCCAGACTCAGCAGAGTAGAGAATACAAAGTTCACAATTTTTGCCATTTGCCCACACTTTCATGCTTTCATGCTGAGATATGTATTGAGGTTCTCTCCACCTTTAGAATAAACCAGTACTCTCTCTTGAACATATTATTCTCTCTTCCTCTTTCCTGAATGTGGCTGGAAAGAGCTCCCTCTGGTATCAATCCTCAACATGTCATAACATCCCCCAACATTGGACAACATTGGAGGTTGTTACCCTGGTAGTCTACCCTTCTCCTAGCATGGTGAATATGCCCTGTAAGAAAGGCTGTTGGGCCCGAGTCCTTTAACCAGGTGATAAAGCCCTTTGTACTTAGCCAAAACCCATTGTTTTAAGAAAATATCAAGTAAACCATTGTGTCAGAATTAGTGATAATGGATAAATTCAAATGTTTTTTCTTCCATCTTCTTTATGGAATTGGAAATTGTCACTAATTGGAATTGGCAACTGTCACTAATTGAATCTTTTGTTGGCTCTTTTTCTTGGTGTCCTGAGACAACTCCTTTGCAGTGGTCAGAACAATAGTATAGGGTAGGTTGTTTGCCTTGCATATATCCAACATGGGTTTCATACTTGGCACCCATATGGTCTGATGTGAGATTATGGGATTTGTCTGTTTCTACCTCAATCTTTATGCATTGTTTCTCTTTGAATCTTTGAATATAGAGCCTTGGATAGATGCAATAACTGAATGTTTCACCTTCCAGGCATGATGTTTTTCCCTCAGATATAAAGCTTGATTTATAGGAATAAACACTCTTTCCCTTTTGTTTTCTGCAGCTCCAGAAAGTGACTTGGAATTTCTACTGGCTGATAGGAGTGCATGATAACGTGGAGAACTTTTCCATTACATTCATATGTGTGAATTATTTTACAAACTGTTCTTTGACTCATGACCCATGGCTCACCAATGCTTCAGGGTGGAACTTGAGTGATTAGTTCAATATAATGGCGCCCAACATTGGGCATGGACACAGGACTCTTGGAGTAAAAGTCCCTTCTCTACAGAGCTATCCAGACTACCTCTACTGAGCTATCCAGGCTCAATAGTAATGATGATATTTCTACAAGCATATAGTTACCCCATTACATCCTCCTTTTCTCTTCTAGGGTTTAATATAGCTTGACACTGTCCATTAGCATTATCAATTGCTAAAATTCTTATCAGACATTGTCAGGAGTCTATATCTTCTACTTGTTTCTCAACTGAATCTTGCAATCTACCTACAAAATCTCCATATGGCTCTGTATCTCCCTGAATATTCTTAGCATAGCTACTGATATATTTGGCTTCAGAATCAACCTTTTTCCAAGACTCTAAAGTGAGATCCCCAATCATCCTTAAAACAGCATGTTGTAATGTAGCCTGCTAACTCTCATCTCTGCATTTTCCTTCCCCTACAAGTACTTCATTATTCAATTGGATACCTGCAAATATCTTTCCAGAGTAAACTAATTTTTAAGTCTGTCCAGAGCCAGCTTATGGAAGTACATTTTCCATTATAAATATTGAGCTGGGTTGAGACAGACATGCTTCTAAATTCTCTGAGTCCAATTTGCCTCATTACTCCAGATAGCAAGGTGTTGAAAGCAGTATGGGGCTAAAAGTCTAAAATTCATTCATATTTTCTTAAACCTATTGAGATTATGTATTTTTAAACCTTCATAGGTTAAAGCTATTTTATTCTCTTGGTTGGGAAAATTTGTTCCTGAGTTTGTCCCATTACCAATCCCTTCAATAACTTGCCCTCTTGGTCAGATATTTTTCCAGTGGTGTTCCTTTGTATATTAATCTGTATTTATGCCAATCTCTCTTATGACTAGTTGTTTTGGGGAAAATAGTGGGTATGCCCATTCACCTTGGAAGTCTGTAGGGAAGGCATAGGATCTGTACCATACTCCCTATACATTTGTGGTGGAGGGAGTGTGGGTGCTTACAAATCTGCCCTCTGCCCCAGCTGATTGGGCTACAGTAATTTCTTGTATATAATCTGCATTTTGGGATTTGTATGATTCTCTACAGTTTCCAAAATAGTACCTGTCTGACTCATGCTAGCTGTTGGAACTATGAACTTTTTTTGGTCCATCGCTAATAGGTGGCAGTGTAGGACCAGATCGATCTTGTATCATAATGGGAAAAAATTTTAAGTCAAGCCTTCTCTGACTCTCAGAAAGATCCAAAACCACCTCAGATACCTTCTGAGATAAATTAGAGTATTTGAAAAGTACACTGTTTTTAAAATAATAAATTAGGCCCTTAGGATGGAGCTAGATGGTGATGGATGGTCAAGTGGCTTCACCTACTCCATCAACCAGTTCAGGTGATTGTGGGGGGCAGAAAAATCACATGCAGTCAGGCTTCCAAAGAGATACATCTTTATTTTCCATGGCCATCATGTGTGGCCTATATTATAAACCTATTTAAGCAGATGCCATCCTTAGCTTGCCCTGCGTCTTAGCTTCCTTCAGCCATCTCTCTTCCTGCTACCTTCTCCATTCTCCATCAAGCCAATTTTTCCTGCCCTTCTGGCCAAAAGCCTTTTGTTATCTACCAAAGACCCCTCCCAGAAATGGGAGGTCTATTAGCAGGAGGAATGGGGGTGTTGTTACAGTACAACAGACACTTTCTGTGATAAATCAGAGTTTTATGCCTGCATTTTCTTTATCGCATAAGTCTTATACTTTAACATAGCAAAAAAATCCTCCTATAAATTCCCATCAAACAAATTATAATATCTATAAATTCCATGCTCCTGTCCCATTTCCAATGAGAGACATCTCCAAACTAATGAGAGACTAATCCACAAATTCATAATGGTGAAAGTCAATCAGAAAGCCATGAAACCATCTCACCAAGGTCTGGTCTTGTCCCCGTCATGGGTGCCATTATATTCAACTAATGCCTCAGGTTCCACCCATGTAAAACTGGAGAGCCACAGGTCTTGATTGAGAGAATAGTCTGTAAAATAGTTCACACACACATGCATGTGATGAGGAAAGGTTTTGGAAGAGTTCTCCATGATTACAATACACTCCTATCAATCAGCTGAAAATCCAAGCCGCTTCTTGGAGCTCCAGAAAAAAAGAAAAGAGTGTTTATTCCTATCCATTCAAGCTTTTATTTCACACCTGGAAGGTGTAATATTCTGTTTTCAAGTCTATGCAAGGCTCTACATTCAAAATCCAAAGAGAAACAATGCGTAAAGATTGAGGTAGAAACAGACAAATTCCATAATCCCAATCCCCTGAGCACCAAGAGTGACCCCTGAGCGTACTGCACATGAATCACTGGATGTGAGCTCCCCCAAAAGAAAAAGAAAACAATCTAGAGTAAACTTTTTCATTCTAGGGGGCATGTTTTAGTCTTTGCATATAAATCTTTATATCTAGAATTACCTTTATATCTAGAATTACAGTTTCTTAATCCCAAATAAATACATTTTGCCTTTCAGTGTGAATTCTGAATTTTGATGTGGGTACATACCAGTAATAAATTTTCAATAATACAAATTCTAGTAATAAAATACAAATTTATGGGATAAAAAGTACAGAAGAGTGACTATAATGTGTTATATAGTACTACATATTTGAACGTTGCTGAGAACATCTTAAACGTTCTTACCACAAGAAAAATAATGTGAGGCTGGAGCGATTGTATAGTGGACACTTGCCTTGCACAAGGCCATACCATGTTCCACCCCTGGCACCTGGTAGGAGCCAAACCCAACCAGGAGTCATTTCTGAGCACCACTGAATGAGGCCCAAGAGCAAATCAAAAAGAATGACAAAGAATTGTAGTATGGCTGGCAATGAATATTAACAAGGCTTATGATGATTCTTCTATAATGCTATTATTTAATGAAAGGAAACAAACAAACAAAGAAAAATAAGCCCAATCAAACTGGAGTTATTTTGTCTGAGATACCAGCAAATGATAATTGCAACGCTAGCTTTTCCCCAACTTGAATTCCAAAGTAAACAATCTAGAGTTAGATCAATTTTATAAAAAACAAACAAACAAACAAACAAACAAAAAAACAGTCTGTTTTCCCCTAGGATAGTGGCTCTGCCATAAATGATGGGAAAATCTATCTTCCTTTTTTTGCTGATAACCTCTCCCCACCTTATTTCTGATTCTATAATATTTTTTATTTAGTGTAGTTTCCTGCAGCTTTTTAAAAAAATTCTTCTTAGACCAAATTTTTTTCAAGTTATTTTCTGCTTGATAGATGGCACATTGTCCCTCTCATGAATCATTTTGTGAAGTCAGATCAGTGGTTTCCAACCTTTACACACCTCCAGACCAACATCAGCATATGGATCTACAGTTGGAAACTACAATCTCTAAACTTATGTGCATGAATTTTGTTTTTGGATAATGTTGTACTGGTTAGAGCTGGAGACATAGCTCAAAGGACTGAGTGCAGGATTTGCATGCAAGAAGCCCAAGTATAGGCCCAAGCTCCCTATACCACATACATGTTTCCTGACCTTTTTAATTTATAAAAAGAAATCCCAGAGAACAGAGTGATAGGACAGTGAGTAGAGCACTTGTTTTGCATGCGGCCATCTCAGATTCAATCTCTGATTTCTCATTTGGTTCCTTGACCACCACTAGAAATAATTCCTAAATGTAGAGCCAGAAGTAACTGATAAGCATTGCTGAATATGGCCTTAAAACAAAATAAAGAGGAAATCCCATGCTGTAGTAATAGTATAGTAGGTGAGCACTAGCCTTGCACCAGACAACCTGGGTTTAATCTCTGACACTAATCCTAGGCACCACATATTCTTGAGCCTGCTGAGAGTGATCCCTGAGCATAGAGCTAGGAGAAAGCCCTGAGAATGGCTCAAAACACACATACAATAGAAAACACACAGAGGAGTAGCCTACTTTTTAGTTGGGTAACATCAATTCTTCTTGTCCCTCAACTTTTGAGCTATTTTAGAAAATATGACAATTAAATCATGTCTACTTATTAAGGCCTTGAAATTCATAAAGTAGAAATGAAAAGCAAATTAAATTTCACTCCTTTTTCCACTGCTGTATAGTAATATTGCCCTTGTGTTCATGTGAGAATTTGTATCACTGAAGAAAGTTCTTTGGAGAAAATCCTGAGTTTTCCTAGTATTATATCAGAACATTTGTTTGTGAAAAAACTTATATTTGAATAGTGTTTCAGAACTTGCTGATGGAGCAACATTGTTGGTCTCAAAAGGCTGTAGTAGCTACTATGAACATAGTACTCTTGGGTTTAATCACTAGTACCCAATGGTTACCCAAGCACCTTCAGGTATATCCACCTAAATAATTTACTGACAGGATAGAGATTAGAATCATAAAATATACACTTCCTTCACATGTAAGAGTGGGTATAACCCCCAAATCCTCTCAAAATTTTTATTGGCTGCTTTCACCTACATTGACATGCGGTCCTCACTACTACACTAGAAGTACATGAGAACATTTAGGTTCAATAAGTTTGATAGGAAAATGATTTATTGGTATAGGTAAGTAGGCAGGTAGAAAGAAATTTAAATCTAATTGACAGAAAATTAGGCTTGGGCCAGAGGGCTAGAGAACCACATCAAACTCCTACTCTCTTAAACATGGTATATTTGGAGAAACAGAATTATCATTTCTCCTTAAATTAACCACATGGAGCCAAGCCAAGCCTGTCCCAAGGGCATGGAAACAGAATTTCAGGAAAAAGGCTTTAAACCTCCTTGAGGTACCTTATTGTATGAATCTTGCATAGTTTATTTTAAATGAATCAAATTTGAGCACATAATATGAGTATTATATAAAGGGTGGTTCTTTTCCCTAAAACTTTATTAACTGTTTACAATAAATCACTTTACTATATCTTACATTGCTCAGTTTTTATCCAATTAGTGTAATATAAGCTAAGTCTGTGGATGGAGCTAGCTGAACTCGGTTTAAACTTATTAAGAAAATTTACTTACCCATGAATTGACCTATTTTGAATACTCAGCCATATTTTCAAGGACATATTAAGTGACAGATTCCAGTATGAATACAGCTGACTCTTTAACCTTTTAAATTAAATCTATATGAGAAGCAAAAAACTTTTACAGCTATTGTTAGAAGTTGCAACCCAAACTGATATTCTGTTGAATACTTTTTGGGTATCTATGGTAACAATGCTTATCACCACATACTACCATCCAAAATACCACCTGCAACCACGTCTATTCTAAACCCTTAATTAAAAGGAAAAGCCCAGTCCAAATTGCCAGTTGGTAAATTTGTGAGAATGCTTTTAAAAATGTTCTTGGGGGAATCTATTTAGGTTTTACTTCTGTGTTTGGTTCATAGAGCATACACACCCCCTTAGTACAACTTAAGTCTGATTCTCTCTTCCTGCCCACACCAGAACCACCCACACCGTTAAGTTTCTGGAGAAACAAAGGCTTCAGCATTTCCCTTTCTAAGGAGATAATCACTAATGAGAGCTCCAGGGACCCAAAAAGAATAAAAAAGAAAGAGAAAAAAAAAGTACTCGTTTCAAACAGTCGTCTAAGAGCATGAGAATTTTAGGCTTGTTTTCAGTCTCTTTTGGAAACGACAGAGGGTAGAGAGGACCAAAACAAGAAAAAGGAGATAAATGGGCTGGATCAATAGCCCAGCAATAGGATGTTTGCCTTTCACATGGCTGACCCAGGAGGGACCTGGGTTCAATCTCCAAAGTCCCATATGGTCCCCCAAGCCATGAGCGATTTGAAGCACATAGCCAGGAGTAACCCCTGAGCGTCACCGGATGTGATCCAAAAACCAAAAGCAACGACAACAAAAATGAGGTTAATATTGATGAGAACGGCTAGGAAAATAGTAAAGAAACTGGATGGGGAAACAAAAAATAAATCTTAGAACAAAAGGCAAGGGCAAGAGCATATATGATCCAAGGACAGTACAAAGAAGTCTTCTCAGTGTCGAATGGAAGCAGAAGACTGATGAAGCAGACTAATTCCGTTCTTCACCTTAACCAGTCACCTTTGAAAGTTGCAGTACTTGCTCATTTCTATTGTCTTTGGTTTGCTTTGTCTGATAGAAGATTCTCAAGGGTGATGCACACAGAGACCTTACAGGGGCATGCGTGGAGAAACTGGCTTATTTCTGTATTTTGCTAATTGAACAATGTCACTTTTTAATTTTGTCTTTAGGCCAGGCCACACATAGCAATACTCAGGGATTGCTTCTGCCTTTGCACTCAGGAAAAACTTCTGGTGGTACTCAGGGGACCATATGGATGCCAGGGAGCAAACTCAGGTCAGCAACAAGCAAGGCAAGTGCCTTCCCTGCTGTACTATCTGTCTGACTCCCTCAAGCATTTCTATTCATTCCCCATTTTATGTTGTCTAACATAAGCTTGTTAAAACACCTAAAGTTCACAAGAAAAACAAAACAGTGTTCAGAATGCAGCACAGTGGCTTAAAATGTGTGCCCAATAAGTCACAGTCATAAGTTCAAACCCTGGTGCCATTGCCTCACAATGCTCACAACCAAATTGTATGGGATCCTTAAAGATTGAAAAGAAAAAAATAAAAGGGAATGTAGCATGATTCTAAAATAAATACAGTAAATGAACTTGAACATAGCAGATGGGGTTAAAACAATACCCAAAGTCACTGGGATTCTGGGGATATAAAAAATTTGGAAAGAATCCAGCCAATCATTTGGAGAATAAATTATATTTAATTAAAAGGACAGAACTAGCTTTATCCTGAGTTACTAATGCTTTACAAACTAATGTATTGAAGCATTTGAAAATTCTCAGGTGCCTGCTTAATTGTTGCAGAATCATGTTAACAATAAAAGCAAATTTCTTCAACTGTGGGCTTAAACAAAACAGGATAGGTTATCTCTGGTGAATCTGTCCTGCCAACTGCAAGAACAGAGGGTAACTATTGCAATCAGCACCACACTCTCTAGCTTACCAAAAACAGTAACAAACAGATTATCACTCGAACACATATACACAGACACACACAATCAAATCCTTGAGAAGGAATATGGCTGAGGACTGCACTCACCTTCTAGAAACTGCACTATATAATCATAAATGGAATATTCACAATGAACACAATTATTTTCCTCTAAAAGCAAATTTGATTGTTTCAAAGGAGAAGTGCTTTCTTAACTGTAGGGGGTTGCTTCAGAGCAGCATTTTTACAAGGGTGTTCTATATACAAGGTGAATGAGATAATGTTCTCATAATTCCAGATCATGTTTAAGACCCCCATTAGGAATACTAACTGAGTAAATGGAATAACATCCTGTTAAAGTAACATTAAATAAATTCTTGCTTCACTGTAGTAATCAAGGAGTGCAGGTATGAATAACTCTTGAATCATTTTATTATGACCCTGGAATACATTTTTGAATCACAATAACTTAAAGACAAAATATATCCTTAGCAGACATTTGAGGACTTTTAGTTTTACATTCTGATCCTTGTTCAGCTCATTCAGGGTCCCAGGGCCCAATGGAAATCAAGATCATCTCACCTTAGCAGGTGAACCCCTACTCTGCCTTTTCCTTTTTTGGGTGAGTTGTGGAAGAAGGTAACAATTGGGTTTATGATGCCTTTTATAATATAGCCAAGGGTGGGTATATTAATGTTTTTCCTTCTTTGCTGCTTTATAATGGTTTCAGATGCCTGCAAGAAACATCAATGATGTAAATAAGTCAGAGAGAACAATGGAAAGCAATGGAGTAAGAATTATTCTCCCTAAGAATTGTTAATTCTTCCGTACATTTTGAATAAAGCAATTCAAAATTTGAGTACATATACTGTGTTCAATATGGGCTTAGTATTGTGGACAAACAAGACTTATGGAAGAGGAAGATGGGTGTAGGGATATGGGACATACCAACACCTATGCAGGAGACCAGTTCCATGTAGATTCTAGACTAATGAGAAAGGTGGAGATTGAGAGAGAGAGAAAAACACATGAGAGGGGAGAGAGTTGCAATGAAAGATTTATAGTGATGAGGGCTGAAATGATAATGATTTTTTGGGGGACCAAAGCAACCAAATTCACATGAGAAGTGGAAGTGGTTTTCAAGATTGCCAATAAAGTCAGGCAGACTATGTGACATTGGCTTGAAAATGTTACCTTAGAAAACAAATCCTGAGATATGGTCAAGAGAATTGTGAACTAAAAAGGCTAAGATGAGGGGGCACACATAGAGGTGGAAGGTTCTTGCCACTGGTGGTGGAACACGCATAGCAGCACAATAAGTATAAAATAATATTTATACTATTTCAAACTATAATACAGCAATAAAAAGTGAGGTAAGTAAGTGGTTGATTCCTTAAATGGTTTTAATCTCTCATATCCAAACCCATATTGTCGGGCTGGAGCAGTAGCACAACTGGTAGGGTTTTTGCCTTGCATGCACTAACCTAGGATAGACTGTGGTTTGATCCCCAGCATCCCATATAGTCCCCCAAGCCAGAAGCAATTTCTGAGTGCATAGCCAGGAGTAACCCCTGAGTGTCACTGGGTATGGTTCAAAAACCAAGAAACAAAAACAAAGAAAAATAAAATAAAGGCCACCAAACCCATATTGTCCTTAGATTTCCATCAATAGTCTCTAAAATAACAAGTCTAGACACATAAACTAAAACAAAAATTCTTTTTTTTTTTTTTTTTTTGGTTTTTGGGTCACACCCAGCAGCACTCAGGCTCTATGCTCAGAAATCGCTCCTGGCAGGCTCAGGGGAACATCCAGAATGCCAGGATTCGAAGCACCATCCTTCCACGTGCAAGGCAAACGCCCTACCTCCATGCTATCTCTCCGGCCCCCCAACCCATTCTTAACACAAATAACTGCTAGCATTGTTGAAATGTTTTTTTTCCATATCTACTGGATTCTACAAGTTTTAGCTACAGTGTCTTGCTAAATCAAGGATACCTTGCTACCAAAATAAAATTGTTGAAATAATTTATTTCCTTCGGTTCATAAGAAATCTGATATTCATAATACTTCATTTGGCAGTCTTCCGATAAATACTTGGATAAGTATTTATTCAGGAAAAAAAGTCGTTTTGTAAAGAAACAAATTAGGTGAGTTAGCTCCATTTTAAATGTGACTTGAAATATGCTATTTTATAGTGAGAAATGTAATCAGGAATAATTTGAATCTAAAATATTTTCTTTTTCAAGGTGGATCACCACCAATTAAGCAGATGGGACTAAGTTATGAACAAGTTCAAAGTTGAAGACTACCAATGATAATGTTTTCAAAAATACTCCCAAAACATATTTTGGATCACAAACCCAAGGAAAAAGTAATAGGTCAAATTTTGCAAATGCAACTTTATATTTAAGTGTCTGGTATTTCTCTGCCACAACTGTAAGTCTAAATTAAAATGATAAAATTATTTTATACTTTTGGATGCTGTATTTTTATTGATTTACTATTGATTTATAATATGAAATTTCAGGGGTTTAATTTTCCACCTATACATGTAATTGTGCCCATTCTTAAAGGCCACAGAGCCATTCCACCACCAAAAAGGCCTCATTACTTATTCTTTCCTACTACACACCTCCATTTTTTACATAACCATCACCAGAGTTTTCATAGGCTCTCATTAATATTTCAGACAGTCATATGAATTATAAGTCCCACGAGGAGAAATTATTTCTAGAAGTAAAGAACTTGCTGCTCAGACTTATAAGCAAGACAGCCAAGACTGAACTAATACTGCTAGACTTCGCATGCACTGAATGTGTCTACACCATTGATAATAATATCTATATCTCTTTGCAGGGACAAACAGAAGACCCACTGTGAAAAACTGAATGGAGTATTGGGGGAAATTTCGTAGAGATACTTTTGAGATTCATGTAATAGAACTGACATTATATTTTCTTCACATTTATTTAGCCTATTCTCCCTTGTGTATTTACAGGGCAAAATATGGAATCGATCAAATTCTTTTTGCCCGAAGAATTTTCAAGTACCAAACAATAAACCTAGACAATTTTCTTCTCTCTGTCAGCTTTATTTACATCAAAAGAATGTACAGCTAAGTTGTCCAAACTCCTTGTCAGGTAGAAAATTTGCATTTCTTTGACCTGGCTCTTTTACTCAAAAGCAACTTTCCCTACAGAAACTGGTAGAATCTGTTAGGCAAGTTTATCTGCTGGCTACCCCCAAAGAAACAACTTTACTTCTCAAACAGTCAGACAATTTCCACCTTTGAAATCTTAAAACTAACATTCTCCCTTCTAACTCAAGACTTCCACTCAAATACTTCCTTTCATTAGAGCTGCCTTGTCAGTTAAATTGTTATGTATATTCTAACAGGGCTATTGCTAATGTCTCTGTGTACTAGAAGCTCTGTTCTTTGTCAATCTGGACATTCTTCTCCTACCTATGACTGGCATCTACTTCTTAAAAAACGCCTAGCTTGAAGATTAAAATTGGAACACACTTTTTAGAACACTGTTTCCCCATACATTCATTGTGTTGTCTCATTTTCTTCATATTTCACTGCCTGTGCATTCACTCTCCTCAAGAGGACTCAAAGAAGCCTTTTAATTCAAATTGGACCCCAAGAGCTAGTCTGCAACACTGGATGTCTATTTTAAACAAGCAAAAGAGATAGTTCAGTGCATAAGGCATTTACCTTGCGTACAGCTGCCAGAGTTTTATCCCCAGCATCACCTATAATAACCTGAGCACTGCCAGGTGTGGAACATAAGCACTGAGCCAGGAGTCAGCACTGAGAACTATTGGCTGTACCTACCCACTCAGCCCCCTCCCAACGTAAGGAAATACAAAATATTCAATAAAAACAACAGCAGTGAGATTACTGTTATTTTAGATAACTTGGAGTGGAAATAAAGGGTACACTGGACTATTAGAAGCGGGATACTGGCACTTGGATGGTGGGTGTGGAATGATATATCACTAATCCATAATTATTTAAATTCCCGTAAACTATATTAATAAACTTATAATTTTCGAAAGACTGGAACAAGCTCATTTTCTTGGAATCCAGTATCAAGTTGGGGAAGATAAAGTCAAACCAAAAAGGAAAAATGGAACATAAAGCAAAGTCAATGGGTTATGTGTAACCAGAAGAAACTCAACACCTACACAAATACGGCTTTCAATTTCAGGAACCTGTCTTGTTTTAATTTTCTAATAAAAACGTTTGGCACAGGTTTATAATACGTTATAATTTAAAGCATTATACAATGACTCTTACATATATTATCACATGTGATGTTCCTAGTAACTTATTTTACTAAACAAAATTTATTAATGTACCCATTTAATTAACTTTCAGCTCAGTTGTGGATGATAAAATCAGGCCGCTGTAGCCAAGATCTAGAGATCTTGGTATTTGCACTGGTCATAGGACAAGGTCTAGAATAGTCTTTATGGTTCTAAAAGATCTGTTCCATCATTGTTGTAATCAGACTACTGTAATGAGTGGTCTTGGTTTTTGCTCAGATCCTAGGCTGAAGACTAGGATAGAGTCTTCCTTATGGTCCCAAAAGCTCTGCTCAGTCTCCATTCTCAAAATAAAATAAAATGGAAACACCAAGTTCAGAGCACATAAGCAATTAGTTGAAGTACATAAGATGTAACTTAAGACATTATTAAATTCTCAGACTTCTTACCTAAGTTAACTAGTAATATATATATATATATATATATATATATATACACACACACACATATATATAAAGTATGAATATAAAATGGGCCAGAGTGATAGTACAGCAGTAGGATGTTTGTCTTGCCCTCAAAAAAACCCGGAATGGACCCAAGTTCAATCCCTGGCATCCCATATGGTCCCCTGAGCCTTCCAGGTGCGATTTCTGAGTGCAGAGCCAGGAGTAACCCCTGAATGTCACCAGTCGTGGCCCCCCCAAAAAACAGTCAAACAAAAATGAACATAAACAATAATTGAAAGATGATATTAAATTTATAATCTTTTTATTAGGGGGAGATACTACTTCTTTTATGAACCACAGAGAAACAGCTTCAAAAGAATCTGGGGGAATTATCCATATATCTAAAACCCAACTATGAATAACTTTGTAGATCACATGGTTTAAATAAAAAGTTGAAGAACTGGGAAAAATATCAAAGGGTTAGAAATATAGAACAGTGGTAGGATGCATATTTTCCATGTGGCTGTCAGAAGTTTGAATTTTGGTACTGAAAAGGAATACCAACGTAGATGTCATTTCGTAAAACCTCATGCCAGGCTTCTCTTAGGTTCTAATTAAGGAGGGACACCATTTTGTAAGGACCACATGTTCTTGAGCTTGCTAGTGATAAGGAAGTCATCATACTAAGTCCCGCTTACCTCTACCTCACCAATGATTCGTGTTTCCGGGTAGAAGTCCCGCCCTTACGGAAGTCACATTACTCCTTCCTTCCCCTCCCACATCCTATATTATATAAGGAGGGACTAAAGACACTAAAAGGTTCTTTGTCTCTGTTCGGTTGTGAGCGAGCTCTGAACCCTGGTCGACCAGAATAAAAGTATTCACCTGAGCTTTTGCCTGAGTAGTTGTTCCTTCACCTCTCCGCATCAGAGCAGAATTTGGACTTATGAGCCTTACATTTGTGAGCCAGGCCGGGGGTCCCTGATATTTCCGAAGCTGGGTAGTGAACGGACAACTAGGTGGGTTCTAATTAATGTATCTTGTATTGTTGGCTGTAACTTGTTGTGGGTAGAAACTAGCAGTGTATCTTGTGTTGTTGGCTGTAACTTGTTGTGGGCAGAAACTGGCAGTATATCTTGTGTTATTGTGACTTGATGTGCATCAGAATTGGAAGTAGGGAAATGGTAGGGTGACCGAGGACTTGAGAGTCCCCACTTGAAGTGAATTCCTGGTGGTAGTGAACTGACAAGTTCAGAAACTATATGTCATGACCCTGGAGGGTCCCCAGGAGTTCGAGTTTGCAGCAGGAAGATGTTCCCAGGCTGCTGTGGTGAACCGTATTTCTATTAATTAGAGATCTCCATTTTTGAGAGTTTTGTTTTTTGTTTTGTTTTGTTTTGTAGTTTTTCTTGTCTAAGTGTGTAGGTTGTGTAGGTGTGTGTTGGCTTTAATTCCTTAAACTCTTCTTTCTTCACCCCCTTTGTCCCCTCCAATCTTTTCCTCATCTACTCCTTTGCTTTCTACTCCCATTATGGGTCAGAAGCAAACTACCCCTTTGTCCCTTACTTTGGACTACTGGTCAGAAGTAAGGATTTGTGCATAATATCGTTCCCTAGTCATAAAAAAGGACAAGTGGCAGAACTACTGTGCTGCTGAGTGACCTACCTTTCAGGTTGGATGGCCTCGGGGGGAGGGTGTTTCCATGTTTCCCTAGTTCGCAGAGTGAAGGACATCGTGTACCGACCAGGGCCGCATGGACATCCTGATCAAGAACCCTACATTCTCATGTGGGAGGACCTTTGTACCAGCCCCCCTGGCTATGTGCGGCCATTCCTTCCCCTCCTAAACCTTCTTGTTTACAGCTGCCCTCAGAGCCTATGATCCTACCCATGAAGGAGAAAGGGGAGTTGGAGTCAACTAAGGGGGAGTGAGCTGTGCCCTGCATTTACCCTGACACTACGGACCTGCTTCTCTTTGACCCCCCTCCTTACCACCCGTCCGCTCATGCCCCCCTCCACTTCAGCAGATGAGGCGGCTGCAGAACTTCGCTCCCCATCAGAATCCTGCTCAATTTCCCTGCCCTCCCCCATGCCGCAGGGAAGAGGGGGAGGAGCAACTTCCCTGCCTTCCCCCACGCTGCAGGGAAGAGGGGGAGTAGTTTCCCTACCTTCCCCCATGCTGCAGGGAGTAGGGGGATGAGCAGCTTCCCTGCCTTCCCCCATGCCGCAGGGAGAAGGGAGAGGAGCAACTTCCCTGTATGGAGAGGAGGAGCAACTCCCTTGCCTACATCACCCCCGGAGTTCATGCCGGATAAGAGCCAGAGAACAGGGCCAGCCACGGGGATCTGCAGCAGACAAAGAAATCCGGCATTTGGAGCTTTGCCAATCATGCTGCTGAGGCCAGTAGGCCCATTGTGGATGATGGGGGGGGGGATGCTTGCCCTCCAGTATTGGACCTTCCCCACTTCTGACCTATATAATTGGAAGCTTAATCATCCCTCTTTTTCTGAATACCCCACTAGGTTAATTAATCTTTTAGATTCTCTGATGAACACCCACCAACCTACTTGGGATGACTGCCAGCAGTTGCTTTGTGCCCTGTTCACTACTGAAGAACAAGACCGCATATTGACAGCAGCCTGGAAAAATGTGATAGGATTAGATGGCTTGGTGACAACCAGACCTGATGTTATTGTTGACTCTTTCCCCTTGCAGAGATCAGATTGGGACCCCAACACATATGAAGGTAGGGGGAATCTGTCCACCTATCGCCAGACTCTCATGAGAGGTCTCCGGGAAGCGGCTAGGAAGCCCATCAATTTGGCCAAGGTAAAAGAGGTGATATAGGGACCCGATGAGCCTCCCGGGGTTTTCCTAGAAAGGCTGATGGAAGCCTATAGGAGGTATACCCCTTTCGATCCAACCTCTGAAACTTATCAGGCTTCAGTCATTATGACTTTTGTAGGACAGTCAGCAGCAGATATTAGAAAGAAACTTCAGAGGCTGGAGGATATCCAAGGAAAGACTTTACCGGACCTAGCAAAGGAGGCTGAGAAAGTGTTCAGTAAGAGAGAAACAAAGGAAGAAAGAGAGGAGCGACTAGAAAAGGAGCGGAGAGAGTGGCAGGAGAAGAGAGACAGAGAAAGTAAAGAAGCAGAGGAAAAAGA
>PVKC010022683.1:0-17588 GCA_004027635.1 Crocidura indochinensis
ACCAAGTACAATTGCTTGCACATGCCATCTGCTTACAAACCCCTGTGAGCAGAAATTCTCCCCCAAAGGTTTACATAAGCCCCCCTGTGAACTCCAACCACTGTGTTTTTCTCAGCTCGAATAAACATTGAAAAAAGTATCTAAGCATTTGAACTTATAATAACATATTTATTCCAACACATGAGGCTACTTATCATTGGTGTATGTGTAATATATAATTGCAGCATGTAGAAAACAAACAGCTCTCGATCAGAGAAGTCTCTAGATCCCACGAGGCACTAATCATCTACCAAAAATAGATATGGTTGGGAAAAATAACTTATAATTGCATTGACAAACCACTATTAAAGAAAAATTTCATGTTGTTTTCATTTCTAGCAAATAAAAAGCAAGAAATAATTTGCAAGATATGTTCATTGCACTTAGTAACATACTCAAACATAAATTCTTGGAATTATGTATACACAATTTTCTAAGTTTGCATTAAAAATCTAGGAAATTATATGCATACATAATACAAGCATATATAAGAATTTGAACTCTCTTAAAAGTCAATAAAATTAGTTTATATCCTTATTAATTTAAGCATATTTTATACTGAGTTTATAAATACAATTATAAATATATTTTAAATATTATTTAATATTTTCAGAATTAATAAAACCCTCCTTTCTTTTATTTTCATTATTTTTTGGGGGGGCACACCTGTTGATGCTCAGGATTTATTCCCGATATGTGCTCAGAAATTGCTCCTGGCAAGGGGGACCATATAGTACGCTGGGGTTTGAACCAAATCTATCCTGGATTGACCGTGTGCAAGGCAAATGCCCAACTGCTGTGCTATTACTCTGGCCCCATTTTTGCTCTATTTTTTCAGGATAGATGACTCACATTTTTAAAGTAAAGGTTACAGTTTAACCAGAAAGCTGAGTACAGAATTACAGAACACTAGTTGAAAGTTATATTATTGAAATCAAAAAATTTATTACCAAAAATTATATAGAATTTATCAACGAAGAATGAAAATGATATTGTAAGTACAAAGTAACTAAAAAATAACTGGCTATCCATGCCCAAATGAAACAATTTTGTCCATATTTTTTCTTATTGCTATTTCACTGAAAATTGATTCACAAATTAGAGCAGGACTATAATGTGATAGAAAATTTTTTTCTCTTAAATACTTATATAAATCTGGGGGCCGGGCGGTGGCGCTGGAGGCAAGGTGCCTGCCTTGCCTTCGCTAACCTAGGAGGGACCGTGATTCGATCCCCCCGGTTCCCCATATGGTCCCCCGTGCCTGCCAGGAGCGACTTCTGAGCGAATAGCCAGGAGTAACCCCTGAGCGTCACCGAGTGTGGCCCACCAAAAAAAATATTTATATAAATCTTATTTGAGACCTTGTGCCTAATAACTAATTATAAATTTAAATCAAAATATAAGATCACCATCAATCACTATGGGAGAATGAAAGGCACTACACAAAAATAAAATAACAAGTATACTTATAAAAATTAGAAAAATATTATATTTTCTAAGTTGACATAAGAGATATCTGGGTAGGATGTTAGGTCTATTCACAGCCAAATATAGTCATTCAAATCTAGTATATCACTATAGAGATTTATTATGCCTTTTGGTGTTAGTGTTTGCTAAGTGGACTATCTTTAAAAACAGCAGGTTTTTTATTTTTATTTGTTGTTGCTGTTGTTGACAAGATAAGTTATTAGGGAAACCCAGCTGCTGAAGTAGATAGATGCCAGTAGCAGGACAATTGCCTGCTACTAAATTGACCCTGCTATTGAATTAACTAGAATTGACCCTTAGGACAAGAGAAAGATCCAAAAATATTTGCAAGAATGTCAGATCAATAAAAAGTGATATTTACAGCAAAATTTGTGCAGTAACTAAGTGTGATTTGCTAGTCACTATAAACATTGTATTATCCAAGAGTGTCACTTTTAAAATTTCTAGTCCCACATTCAACTAAAGGGGTTAGTAACTAAAGCCATTTATCAGATTTTTACATGACAGATACATTTAGGACACAGGGTACTAAAATGAACATTGCTTTCTGGGTGCCAATACATCCATTTGTATATAATTAAAAAAGGAAAAAATGGTGGAAACCCCACAAAAGTCCAAGTGAGGATAGAAAAAATTTTAAGACAGATAGTTGTGTGGGTTTTACATAACATATAACCTTTTTAAGTAAAATGATCTGCATTGGCTCATGTAGAAAGTGGGAAGACTTGGCGAGGAACTCTTTGGGGTATATTCAAGTCTGTATAAATGACTCCCAATGTGTCATCCAAAAGCTGTTAGGATGGAAAAAGACCCTGGAACCATTTCTTTCTTTTGTCTCCAGGAGGATTCAAACAGCCCACTCTCCTGGACTAAGTGAGAAGTTTTTTCACACCTCTCCTAGAGACACTGGTGCCGGAAGCATGCTCTGGGCCATATGTAAGAAGCAGCTAGTGTAAAGATAGCCTTGCCAGTGTATTCCCAGTGGCCTTTAAAGGGCAGAGGTAGATTGATGCAACACCCTCATAACAGCTCGCTCTTTGTAGCCCCTCTGCTAAGCATTGTGGCACATTTGGTAGATTATGCTCTTAGAATATAAAGAGAAATCTTATCAAGTCTCACTACTATATAGGAAATGCTATCTTTGATTTAGAATTTTCGACTTTGCAATTTTGGGGTTTGTTTTTGAATCAGATCCAAGAGTGCTGATGGACTATTCACAGCTCAGTGCCCTTGTGGTGCGGGGGTTCAAACTTGAGTTTGCTCCATGCAAAACATATATTCTTGTCCCTTGTGCTTTTTAAACCCTGGCACAAAACTTCCTAATATATTAAAGTTTAAATCTCAAGTAAAATAATAACCAAAAATTTCCAACCTTGTCAAGTGATATCTATATCTATATATATATACATATATGTATATTTATACAAGCATACACACACAATTTCCAGTATAAAACACTGTATTGTGAAGTGGGTCCTGCATCTATCCAGTAAAAGTGAATATTCTAGTCCTTTAGAAACAGTTAACCATCCTGAGGAGACAGAATCATTTTAGGACAGGACACTGAAAGGGCTTTGTAGTCCTTAGAAAACTTTCTCCTCTTATTCAAAATGCCAGTTGGAAATATATACTAAGGTCATTAAATTTTTTATACAAATCAGAATTATTAATAAGACTCAAGGAGTCCTACAATCTTATCTGAAGATTCTTTTCCTTAAACTTTTACTAGCTAACATATATTTGAATTTGGACTCAGGCTGCTTCCCTGATCTCTATACATGTCAAAGATCACCTAAGTGGGAATAATTTCAGATAAGCCCTTTGTCTTCTCTCCCCCATCCCTGCTTGGTAGTAGTCTTGGCGCTTAATAAAAGTTGAGGTTTTGACAGGCAGCTCTCTCTTTCCCACAAGGATGAAAGCTCTCTGACCTCATGAGTTTCACCCTCTCAAGCTTGGCCTGGTTTATTTCCTGCAGCGATCCCAGCTCATAGCCATTTTCCCAGGATTGGAATATTTTGTGTGGAGTCTTATAACACTCCATTATCAGTAAAGGAACACAGCCCAGATATTGGAGGTCTGCCTGCACAACACTACAACACTGCTTTAAGAAAAGCAAATATAGCAATAAAGCAAGTCACACACTCTTTTAGATTTCTAGTGCTTAAGAAAATATGTTTATAGCATTATATAGTACTGCACTTATTATATGTGCAATTTCTTTATGTCTAAGATAAGTATATACCTTAGATATGAATTTTACTATAAAGAAGAAAATCAATCTGAGTGCATGTAACTTAATACCTATAAACTATCTCCAGGTAAGCTTGCTATAACTATAACATACTTTAGAATGACACATAAAATTGAGGCATATATGTTAACTCTTTTAAATTCAAACTAATAAATTATGATCTTAATTTTATTAATAGTAATGTGGCTCTTTCATTAAATATTAGCTATAAAAAACTTTTCAGTTCCTTGCATGTCAACTAGCTGTGAAAGTAAAATGTAACCAAAGTCCATACTCACTGCTTTCAGGTTATAACCCACCCAGAATTTGTCACTAATTATATGAACCCAGATTCTGTTTTGTCATTTCACTATCTTAAAGATGCAATTGAGTCTAGTGGGGGTCGCCGGGTTGAACCCATTAATGTAAAGTGAGAGATGAGGGGCTACAATCCTGAGAAGGAAATTACCACTTTCTCCACCACCCGGAAGGTAGATGGGTTCTAGGACTGAGAAAGACTGCACTGAGTCCTTTCACAGCAAAAACCCCAGATCTCTTACAGCTTCACTAGGCAGCTTGCATGCCACGCTTGAGGAAGTAACATGCTCAAGAAGGAAGGCTGGCTTCTCCAAAGGCAGAAAGAGCCCCAGAACACAACCTAGTATGAAAGTAGCTAAGTTCACAACTCAAGAGGGGAAATACAAACCACATGTGCATGACCCAGGAAGCTTAAGTTGCACCCCTCCTGTGTTCTAAGTTGACTTTTATAGGGTTTCTCCCTACCTCCCAAAATGCTAGTGGAACCCAGGGCTTAAAACAAGGATCTGGTGAGACACAGGTCTGATGAAGAAAATAATCCACACAAATGAAAAGGTCCACTAATGGGTTGAGGAAATCCAGCAATTAAATAAAGAATTCAACCACCCAAGCTTTTTGCTCCTAAGAAGGAATTTAGCATAGTGGGAGACCTAAGAAGACCTAAGTGCCTGCCTTCCTCTAGATGCCTGCTTTTTTTGTTTGTTTGGTTTTGGTTTTTGGTCACACCAGGCAGTGCTCAGGGATTACTCCTGGCTCTACACTCAGAAATCACTCCTGGCAGGCTCGGGGTTCCATATGGAGGCCGGGATTCGAAGCACCGTTCTCCTGTGTCTAAGGCAAAAGCCCTATCGCTGGCCCTCTCAGGCCCCCATGCTTTTATTGACAAGAAACAGGGCCACACTCTAGGGTGGGAGAGGAATATCAAGTAGGGAAAAATCCAATATCCCATCACCAGATCACACCCTAGGGTGAAGTACAAATACTGATTAGGGTAGGACCAGTAAGCCAACACTAAGTTGTAGTGAGAAAGTTGTACTGTCTATCTATTCCTGTTGTTATCGTGGTTTCCTGGAGGTAAGGTTGTGGATAGTTAATGGTCTTTGATATTCCTTTCTAGGTCTTTGTTTCTCTGGTATTTCTCTTGTTTGGAGATCCAGTTTTCTTAGTGCCTGCAGTCTTATCTTAAAAGGAGTAAGTTCTTCAACTCTCATTTCTTGGTTTTATTACCATATTTTTTGTACCATAGATGCCCCCCACCCCCCATAAAATAGGGGAAAATGTCTATGAATTATATGGAGTGAATGATGCCAGGAGCTTAAGCCTGAGTATTTTATTTGCTTTTTGATTTTTTTTTTATTTTGGGTCACACCTGGGGATGCTCAGGGTTACTCCTGACTATGCGTTCAGAAATCACTCCTGGCTTGGGGGATCATATGGGAAACCAGGGGATCTAACCATAGACTGTCCTAGGTCAGACAAGTGCAAGGCAAATGCCTTACTGCCGCATCACTGCTCCTGCCCCTGAAGCCTGAGTATTTCAAAAAAGTGTTTTTTTTTTTAATTTCCTGATGGAAAATTAAAAAAGTTAGGTAAATGTGTTTAACCAGCTATGGACTGGCATATCGTAAATATACTTCAGCCTCACAGACTGGTTGTTCCCATATATTGTCTCCTGACAGTGACTAGCGTTGCACCATTTTCTTTAAATTTTTTTTCTTGTTTTCCTCATGTAAGAACTATATGCGTCTTATGGTCAAGTGTGTCTTATAGATTGAAAACTATGGTACATCCCAAGAACTTTTATTGCATTTAAAAATCCATTGCTATGGGGGAGGCTTCCTTACCTGTCTGCCTGACAGCCTGCTTTACAATCATATTTTTATCGAATTTAATGTTATCTGTTAACAATTTTGTATTTCTTTCTTTCTTTTTTTTTTTTCTTTTGGTTTGTTTGGGCCACACCCATTTGATGCTCAGGGGTTACTCCTGGTTAAACGCTCAGATATTGACCCTGACTTGGGGGAACCATATGAAATGCTAGGGGATTGAACCGCAGTCCTTCCTTGACTAACGCTTGCAAGCAGACACACATACCTCTAGCACCACCTCTCTGGACCTGACAATTTTGTATTTCTATTCACAATTTTGGCAGCCACTTCTGCAGGTCATTTCACCCCAGTGCATCCCTGCTTTGTTGACTTCTTCTCTGCTCATGGCCCCCATGGTGTTTACTCAGACCACCTTCATGCCCCTGAAGGAGAAGCATAAAGGCCTCTTGCCCCTGAGGAGTGATAAGCCAGTTGCTACTCCCAATGGCCTCCTGCTGCCTCTGCAGAGCCCAGACCCTACCAGCTCGCTTACCAGCACCAACTTCAGGAAGCTCTGCTGTATCTCATTCAGAACAATGGCAATAGAATCTACGAAGCTTATCTCTTCATCATGACACAGCTGCCATGAAAAAAAGACCACGTTAAAGCTGCTAAGCATTGATTTTGGGAGATCCTCCAGAGACCAAAGCTCTTTTATGTCATGTGGGGTTACCTGAAATATTTCTGCCTTTTGTAAAATTTGTGTACAATATGAAGCAAAATATTTCACACTTTTTCTCAAAAAAATTCTATTCTTTCAAGTTTTCACAACACTTCAGTAGGCATCCACAAAGTTGAATAAGTTTTGAAGAGATTGCATGAGTAACCCCTCCCCCCCTTAGGTAACATCACAGACTCTTCTGGTTTGTCTATCTTTTTACTCTCTTTGTGAACACTTTCTTATATATCATTCAATAAATCTAATTCTGAAAATTTTTAGGGAATTTCTTCAGAGTATTAGCCACATAAGATCAAGGATATTTAAATATATATTTTACGTATATGTATATATATATATACATATATATTCTAATACTTAGAATAGTAGCTGGTTTTTATTAGATGTTCTTCTAAAGTTAATTAAATTGACACTTTTGACCTCCATTCTTAAAGAGAATGAGAGAAACACATAAAAAGACAGACAAATACACATGGACTATTCAAGCTTTAGGTCACTTGGGCAATCCTCATTGGTCTCCTTGGCAGGCCATTTATTCAATAGAGTATTGTTCCTCCAACCCTTCCTCAGGCTCCTAACAGTTGAGTCATTGTTGACAGAGACATATGGACAGTTAGTAAGTACATGAATATTCAGTAGGAGCACAAATATCAGAGGCTTATATATTTTACATTGTCGTTGGAAGATACCCTTAAAACATTAAATCCTGACAATTTCCTATTTTTCTTATATTTTGTTTTCTTGTTCTTTCTTTTCTGTATGTGTATGTGTTTTTTGTTTGTTTGTTTATTGGGCCACACTAGGTGACACTCAGGAGTTACTCCTAGCTATGCACTCAGAAATCATTCCTGGCTTGGGGGACCATATAGGGCGCTAGAGATCAAACCCAGGTCTGTCCCAGGTCAACTGTGTGCAAGGCAAGCACCCAACCACTGTGCTATTGCTCCTGCATTTGTTTTCTAAACTATTTCTAGTTTTCTATTTTTGCCCATGCTACCCTATATTTAAAAGACCCTAACTAATTTTATTCTATATTGAACATTTATATACT
Organism: Crocidura indochinensis; assembly: GCA_004027635.1. NCBI lineage: Eukaryota > Metazoa > Chordata > Mammalia > Eulipotyphla > Soricidae > Crocidura > Crocidura indochinensis. The sequence goes on from PVKC010022683.1 coordinate 7,674, forward strand.
GGTGGATCATTTTGAAACAGGCAGATATTTATCTTTTCATCTATTTTTTTCTGTTGTTTTATTCAATTCTGGGTACATTTTCACAAACATTTTTGCATTCTACTATCTAAACTATTTTATCTAGGAACATATCCCACCCTGGGTGTTTTGTTATAAAGATAAATGTCCCCCCAACGCTTAATACATGGTGAAAATTTGAATGAATTAGGAAGTCATATTCATGATAGAGTGAAACATGACTATCATCAATATTTGATGATACTTAAAAGATAACCTATTGTGCTTCTGTGAACTTCAGATCTTTGATGCTGTTTATTATTATTATTTGATTCTGATTTTTCTTCTATCTTATGGGATGGTTATAACTGACCTACCATTAATTTCTGAAGCATAGTTTTTGGTAATTCCAGCTTGTCTGATCTCCAGTCTTCCTTATTTTAAATCACATTGTATGAGTATAAAGTCTCTATTCTTTCATTACTCTTTAAATCTACATTTAATTCATTAGAAAATTACTTTGTATCTTATTACTAGTATATCCTGAATTTGTGCATCTTTCATCATTTGTGCTTCTATTCCAGATTTCATTGGTCTATTAAAAGAGACTTTTCTTCAACTTATCATTCCACACTAATCCACGAGAGTCTACTAATGTCATTTCACTTTCCTGTTTAGTACTCTCTAGTGACTTTTTACTATTTTCTACTATGCATCTGCCCTGATTTGTACAATCTAAATTTTTACCAAGACCTACAAAATTTGAATCATCTTTAGAGTCAATTCAGGAACTGAGCTTGATTACGAATTATATCAATACCTGCAGGAATGCTTATTATAAATGAATACTTTAATACAGTTATGCTTCAGGTAAATATTATCTTTATACTTAATATAAATAAATACTTAGGAAACTAACATCAGAAATGACCAGAGGCTGTTGCTATTTACCCACAATTTGGGAAGTTGCATGGCATTGATAATGTTTATGTATTAATATTACTTGGGCATATTAACTAATTTATTCAATATGCATATTCAATAGATTATTATGTGTATTGAATGTACTTATATGTTAGTATATATGCTAACACTGGTTCTTCAGAATTAACTTTGGTTAGCTTTGGAAAAATAAAGCTTTCAATTAATTAATTAATTTTTAAATTTGGGAACCACAGTGGGTGGGTACTTAGGATATATTGCTGTTTTGTCACTCAAGATCAAACCTGATGATATTCATGGAACCATTGCAAAGACAAGATTTAATTTGAGTAGTTTGTGTGTAAGTCTTTCCTACTATAATGTCTTTTGGTTCCAAGCTTTTCACTTTATTGTTCAAGTTCATGAAGAGAAAATAGTGTAGAATATATGATTTTTACCCTTTTAGTATTAAGTTATTTAAAGTATATAAATATCAAAATATATTTTAATTTTCAGAATTTCCATTAGGTATTACACATATTTCTTTCTATAACAAGTATGTATATTATTTTCGCAAGGATAGAATGCACACACACACACACACATATACATGCCTCTGTATATAAATAAGATAACTTAAATCTTAATTTTTACTATCATTTGACTTGTCACTAAAATATATATCCTTATTTATATTTAAATTGTCAATATCCTCATATGTCTTGTTTATTATCTCTAGAAATTTTTTTGATTTCAATTATTTGTGAAAAAATGTGCAACTATGGGGCCAGAGTGGTGGCGTCTGCCTTGTATGTGCTAACCTAGGACAGATTGCAGTTTGAATCCTCGGAGTCCCATATGGTTCTCCAAGCCAGGAGCAATTTCTGACTTCATAGCCAGAAGTAACCCCTGAGTTTCACCGGGTGTGGCCCAAAAATCCCAAAAAAAAAAAAAAAAAAGAGCAACTACTCAATCAATCAACTAATTCTGTTTATATTTAGGCAGGCGAAAACTCTACCACTGAACCACCAATGCCTGATTAATTCTGTTTATATTTATAGAGATAAGTTGGCATGATATTTTAGAAATCATATAATATATTATTTAATCTGTAATATTGGGAAAAATTCAAACCGCAATTACATATATCATTTTTTACCCAGGAGTCCACCTATTTAAATTTAAAATTTAATTTTAAAAGAAGTCTTTTTTTTGGGGGGGGGGGCACTCCCGGTGATGCTCAGGGTTTACTCCTAGCTATGTATTCAGAAATTGCTCCTGGCTTGGGGGACCATATGGAGTGCCAGGGGATCCAACCATAGTCTATTCTACATCAGCCACATGCAAGGCAAACACCCTACCACTGCGCCACTGCTCTGGCCCTAAAGAAGGCTTTTATATTCATCGAAATTATTTTATAAGGTTCCTTAAATACCTTCCATTCTTAAGAAATATTGGAATCGGGGCTGGAGCCTTAGCACAAGCCATAAGGCCCTTGTCTTGTATGCGCTAACCTTAGACGGATCACTGTTCAATCCATGCAATCCCACATGGTCCCCCAAGCCAGGAGCAATTTCTGAGTGTATAGCCAGGAGTAACCCCTGAACGTCACAGGCTGTGGCCCAAAATCCAAAAAAAAATATTGGAATTAAAAGTCAATTATTGTATGAATACTTTATAATATACAAAGATACAAATAATATAGTAATAGCTAATTATTCTGCCAAAATTAAGACATTGACCTTTTTAGTTCTTAAAATGAGTAGGTATTTTAAAAAAAGCACAGTTAAGACTTATTTTTTCATGATAATTAACAGTTATTTTACTTTAGCCCAACTATATATTTAAAAAGTCAGAGGTACAAAAGTGTCTTACATTTAATTAGAAAATCTTCACAATTAAAAGAAAATGGATTTTATGAAGAAGCAATTTTAGAGAGGGAATTTTGGAAGAAAACATTTGCTTGTTCTCAATTAAAATATAAGGTTATTTTAGGTTTAAGGTTAAAATGTAAGGTTATATTTATTTTTAAAACTATAGTTTGTGATACAACTTTAGATAAATGCTTGAGATTTGATTTGTGGCTGGCTATCTTGACATAGAATGAAACTTTATTGACTATAGTTCCTAAAGCATGCTGCTCTTTGCTTTAAATCACTGTCAAAAATTGTAGTATGTACTGAACAGCGATTGTTGATATGTTGCATTTTGCTTACAAAAGAAAGACAAGTAAAAGTTTTATACAACATAGGTCCTACTTAAAGATCCTACTTACACCATTTATTTTAGGTAATAAAATAGTAGGTTTCACAATTCACTAAATAAATCCTTCTGCCAATTTTACTAACTCAACTAATGGTATTAATCTAATCCAGGGGTGGCAAACAAGTTTGACACAAAGTGCCAAAATTTTAAACTGTAAGAGTCAGAGAGCCACACCACGCAGTGACTTGCCAAAACAGACAAACACTCACACAAAAGCATCTAATTTTAACAATAATCTATTAAACACATATTGCATTTTGCTATTTTGAGTGAGGGTAAAAGTCCTGCAGTGATGGTGAGGGTGTGCTGCGTCCTCCACACTGAGAACTAATGGCTAGATGTTACTCAACATGTGACACACAGGTCCCCGCTCGCTGGCCTGTGCAGTTGTTTCTGAGGGATGGGAGATCAGAGGACACAGCCTCCGGGCGAGATTCAGTGCTGGAGATCTCTCCTCAGAGGCCCCTCCTTAGAAGCAGCAGAACAAAATCCAAGCTTGGCAAAGAGCCACAGCATGCAAAATAATAAGAGGCAAAGAGCCGCACTTATTTTGGCCGGGATTGCATGCTGCTCGAGAGCCGCATTATAAAATAAAATATTATAAAATAATCTAAAGAATGGTCTTTAACCTAGAAGAGAAGATGAATGTAGTCACAAATAGAAACAGAAGAAAGTATTATAGTCATAAAACTTCCAAGGAAGGAATATCACTGGCCTAGAAATTGTGGTGCTGTATCTATTCAATACCAATCAGAAAAAATATTTTTTTCAAAAGTTCTTATTTTATTTTATTTTACTTTATTTAATTTTGGTTTCTGGGCTATACCTCGTGGCACTCAGGGGTTACTCCTGGTTCTGTGCTCAGAAATTGTCCCATCAGGGTTAGGTGACCATATGAAATGCCAAGGATAGAACCCGGGTCTATTCCAGGTCATTTGCATTCCAGGTCATTTGCAAATGCCCTACCACTGTGCTATCACTCCAGTCCAGAAAATATTCTTAAAACAAGAATAAACTCAAAAAAGGAAGTATTAAATAGTGAATTATATCATAATTCATTGCCTATAAGATAATATAGTCTAATACCCAAAACAGTTTCTTCCTCTGCATTTTAATGCATTCACTTAAATATACAAAGAGAAAATACTAATCACCATTTTTAAAAGATGGGCTATGTATGATCTGTAGCTTTTAAACTTCATACATGAAACATGTATATTATACATTTTATCAAGTAGAGAATTTGTGAGGAATTTTTGGTGGTTCTGCCATTGGGACTCTTCAATCTCAGTCTGTATGCAGATGCTTACACGAGGTCCAGTGGAAGAGTAACATGAACTGTTGAACATGTGAGTTGTTCTGCCTCTTCTGTAAGTTGAGGGAATTAAATTGCAGAAGCAATAGATCTAGAGATCAGTCAATCTTATTTTTCCTATCTTGTTAATATGATGACACTTTGGGCTCAAGGATGACTTCTGATAGGGCTTGAGGATCATATACAGTCTTGAGAATCTATCTAGAGTCAATATGTACAAGGCAATTACCCTACCTGCTGTACTATCACCGACCCCTTCTTTATGTTTTTAAATGGAAACTCAATATGAAAATGTATCCTCTCTTGAGAGAATTATGTCACTAATTTTACACATTTTGAATACCAGTTCTGTCTTAAAAACTAAATTTTTTTCTAGCTCTCAGATGTTTAAGTATAGCTGCGCACAATGTATAACAGTAGAAACATACGATAAAGTCCTAATGCAAAATCCACACTTTTTAGTTGAAGTAATGTAAGCAATTTTACATCTTTTTCTTAGTAAATGGAATTAATAAAAGAGTACCATAGAATTTAATAATATAAGACACATAATTAGCACCATCTAATGGAGTACTTCTATTGTCTAAATTGAATGACTCTAGTTTTACATGTTATTATGACCTTTAGAAAGTCAAACTGAATTCTGTTTACTGAATGAAACTCTCTTCTGCATAGAGATGAACTAAAATATATCAATTCTTAGGGCTAATTTATTTTCTTTTAAGAAGTATCTGGTGAAAACACAATTCATTATGGAAGTCAATAAGGCCAAATAGGAAGACCAATTATTTTTATTATCTTGTAACCATAACAAACCTACAACAAAATGTTCTTTAATCTAATAGAAATCAGACTGGAACCAGGATCAACAGTTTTTATAGCTAAGGACAAAAAGAGTATTCAAAATTTTCCAAATTTATTAAGTTATGGTCCTTACTTTAGAAAAAAAATCACTCCATCAGCCTCTATTCTTTCTGCAAACAAATAGAAAGTAATAGAATGTGTCTCCTAATTGTACTCATGCTAGAAACTAGAACAGACCCCCTTCTTTATATACAAGAGTTTTCTCAATTCAGGAAACACTGGTAGGGAACAAGGCAGAAAGGTCACATCATCAATAAAAAGAACTCGTTATGAAACACTAACCTGCAATGGGAAAGAGGTTACTGAGGTATAGAACTTGGGAAAGCAGTAGTTAGTTTGCTGAGCCCAAACTCTAGATTTTTTATCTTTTACCTATAATATTATAACATAAAGAAAAAACTGTAGAGTATAAATGAATCTGATGTGTTCCTTACAAGAGACCATCTTGGTGACTCTTGGAACCATGTTGATAACAGCATCTGTGGGCATCATATTAGAATTCCTTGCACATTAATAACTGAGAGGACATGTACCTTATAGGAGATATAAGGTCTGCCTTGTATCTTACCCATGCCTGGAAAGTAGCTGAGATATCAGGGCACAGATAAAGAAATCAGAAATGCACACATGCTGTAGAAAAAAAGACCCTGTGCTTATAAGTCTCAACCTTATTGCTAACAAATAATCTACACTCCTATAGCAAGAAAGCATACAAAACGTATCCTATTGCATGCTTTGTGACTTTTTTTTAAGCTCATGGCCATACAGAACCTGTAATTATTCCTGAGTGTGTGCTCTATTGTCAGCTGAGACTCAGGACTCGACTTCTCTTCAGAACCTTTTATTATAGATTCCTTAGTGGCTGCCCAAAGTTGAGTGAACAACTCCTTAATAGGTACCAGAGATTTATTACTGTGAGATTCCAAGTCACTACTGGTCAACTTCTGGGCTACAGAAGGTACAAGATACTGATTAAGGAAAGTGTCAGTCATCATTTAGGTCAGTTTAAACACAGGAATTCTCTCTCTTCTAAGTCCTTATAGACTACCAGACATAATAAGGATATAATACTTCTCACCTCTGAAGTGATAGATTAAGACAAAAACTTGGGAAAATCAATACAATAGGGTTTTTTTTGTCCCTCAATTCACAATACAAACCAGGCAAAGGGCTCGTGTTGAGGTATATATGGGGTGCATTTACTGTACCTCCTCTTTCTATACAGTCAGTGTAAAGAACACAGCCTGTGGTAAGAATTGGGAGGCCTTTTCTTTTCTTTTTTTTGAATTTATATATATGTATAAATATGTTTATGTGTGTAATATATATACATATGTATATGTATATATAATCCTTCACCAGTGCAACATTCTGATAACCAATATTCCAAGTGTCCTTCCTCTCCACCCCACACCGACCTGTACTCTAGACAGGTTTTCTACTTCCCTCATTCAGTCACATTTTTTTCAGTCACATCTGTTATGATAGTTCTCAGTGTGATTATTTCTGTCACTGTGCTAAATGATCCCTATGGTGAGCTTCATGTCAGGAGCTGGACCCTCCAGTCCTCCTCTATTTTGTCTCTGAGAATCATTGCACAAATGTTTTTTATTTTTCTCAAAACCTATAGATGAGGGAGATCATTCTGTATTTATCTCTCTCCCTCTGACTTATTTCCCTCAGCATAATAGATTCCAAAAACATCCATGTATAGGAAACTTTCATGACTTCATCTCTTCTGATGGCTGCATAATATTCCATTGTGTATATGTACCATAATTTCTTTAACCATTCATCTATTGAGGGGCATCTAGGCTGTTTCCAGAGTCTGGCTGGTGTAAATAACGCTGCTATGAATATAGGTGTGGGAAAGGGATTTTTTGTATTGTATTTTTGTGTTCCTAGGATATATCCCTAGGAGTGGTATATCTGGATCATATGGGAGCTTACCTTCCAGCTTTTGGAGAAATCTCCATATGGCTTTCCACACTTTCCACAAAGGTTGGACTAGACAACATTCCCACCAGCAGTGAATAAGAGTTCCTTTCTCTCCACATCCCCGCCAGCACTGCTTGTTCTCATTTTTCCTGATGTGTGCCAACCTCTGTGGTGTGAGATGGTAACTCATAGTTGTTTTGATTTGCATCTCCCTGATAATTAGTGATGTGAAGCATTTTTTCATGTTCCTTTCAGCCATTTGTGTTTATTTTTTATCAGTGTCTATTCATCTCTTCTCTCATTTTTTGATGGGGTTAGATATTTTTTCCCTTGTAAATTTCTGCTCTTGGATGACAATAACAATATTCCCCAAAGCTTAGTACAGACTGTACAGATTTAATGCGATCCCTCTAAAGATACCTATGCCATTTTTAAAAGAAGTGGATCAAACACTTTTGAAACTCATTTTGAACAATAAACAACCACAAATAGCTAAAACAATACTTGGGAAAAGGAATATGGGAGGTATTACTTACCCTAACTTTAAACTGCATTACAAAGCAATAGTTATTAAAACAGCACGGTATTGGAATAACGATAGACCCTCAGAACAGTGGAACAGGTTTGAGTACTCAGAGAATGTTCCCCAGATATATCATCACCTAATTTTTGATAAAGGTGCAAGAAATCCTAAATGGAACAGGGAAGGCCTCTTCAATAAGTGGTGTTGGCACAATTGGCCAGCCACTTGTAAAAAAGCGAATTTAGACTTCCAGTTAACATCATGTACAAAGGTAAAATCCAAATGGATTAGAGACCTAAAACTGAAACCATAAAGTATATAGAACAACATGTAGGTCAAACACTTCATGACATTGAGACTGATGGTATCTTTTAAGAGGAAACCATACTCTTCAAACAAGTGAAAGCAGAAATAAATAAATGGGACTATATTAAGCTGAGAAGGTTCTGCACCTCAAAGGAAATAGAGCCCAGAATACAAGAGCCACAAACTGATAAGGGGTTAATATCCAAAATATACAAGACACTGACAGAACTTTACAAGAAGAATACAATAGGGCCTTAAGGCTACTTGACATCTTAAAAACTATATATAAAAGTCAATATTTTAAGAATAAATTGTTGCCACATCAGTCCAGAATGCCAGTTTTTCTCCTATACAATCTTTTTTTTTCCTCCTTCACAATCTTTAGGTCACTTCAAATTGCTTTCCTCACTAATTATATTCATTTCTAAAGCAAGACTCTCATAGTCTGTTTTTGATAGTTGTTGTTAATCCCTCCATGCATTTCTTTTTTATTTTATTTAAAGAAAATGCATTGCATAGTTTACATAATTTGCTATAATACAGTAGTTTCCAGATAAATAAGAGCAAAGTTATTTAAAAAATAATAGAAAATGAAAAAAGGAAGAGGCAGAATATTTAAAAAAAGAAATAGAATTACAATATCAAGCTAATTTGTGAAAGTTATTATATATCTAAAGAATCATTAATACAATTGCAGAAAGTTTTGTAAGCTCTTATTGTTAGCTATCCATTCTGTTAAATTGGTGTGTTCATATAGGAATGACAGAATCAAACAAATAAATTTATCTAGGAATTCAAGGCACTATTACTGATACTCTGGGTTTTGTGGGCATGTTCTCAGCTCTCAGGCCTCCTGGAAGAAGAATACAAGTGGAAGTTGCCCGCATTTACTCCATAAAAGCTCAATCATATTGGGGCCCAGGAGATAGCATGGAGGTAAGGCGTTTGCCTTTTATGCAAAAGGCCATCGGTTCAAATCCTGGTACCCCATATGGTCCCCTGTGCCTGCCAGGAGCAATTTGTGAGCATGGAGCTAGGAGTAACCCCTGAGCACTGCCGGGTGTGACCCAAAAACCAAAAACCAAAAAAAAAAAGCTCAATCATATCAGCCCAAATACCACCATATCTGAAGTTTGGTCAGATTTGTTTCCCTGAGGAGAATCGTACTTTAGTGGTGAGGCAGGGCCATAGGCATTTTGTCTGAGTAATGGATACAGGAGGCATGTCTTAATCAGTGTGGCAGCTTGGTCTTCTCTCTCCACCCGAGATTGTCAGCTTTCTGTTCATGGTTGGTATACCCATCATTTTCCACAGCTTGGTTTACATTTATTTAAAGAACATGTAAGACTATGAAGTTGGTTCAGTGAGAACATGATGACTGAGTTTGTGGTATGTTTCTTCATATATTTCTTTATACTAGACATATGATTGAGTACATGTAGTACTTGTCCTCTTTTTGACTCACTACCTTCAAATCACATCAACGATTTAGTGAACTGCAAGATTTCATCAGGACGGGACCGGGAGATAGCATGGAGGTAAGGCGCTTGCCTTTCATGCAAAAGGTCATCGGTTCGAATCCCGGTGCCCCATATGGTCCCCCGTGCCTGCCAGGAGCAATTTATGAGCATGGAGCCAGGAGTAACCCCTGAGCACTGCCGGGTGTGACCCAAAAAAAACAAAAAACAACAAAAAAAATTGGGGGTCCGGGCGGTGGCACTGGAGGGAAGGTGCCTTTGCTAACCTAGGACGGACCTCGGTTCGATCCCCCGGTTCCCCATATGGT
>PVKC010022684.1:0-17568 GCA_004027635.1 Crocidura indochinensis
TTTTTTTTTTTTGTCACTGGGTTGAAGAATGGCCTTCTTTTTAAAGAATTAACCTGTTGGGCTTATTAAGATTCTCATGGGTTTAGTTAAATGCCATGATTTCTTTTGTAAATGTTCTTTAAGTATTTCAATTAAATGATGATTTATTTTAAAAATCAGAAATAACAAATGTGTAATAGAAGCCAAGTATTACAAAATTTTAATCTTTAACTAATATTTCAGAGCCATTTCATATTTATTTAACATACAATTGCTGTCTAATTTAATCTAAATTAAATGGTTGCTGAAAAAGATATAATTTGGAAGGTTCCTGAGACTTCCTTTAAGGCAGAAAAAATAAGAAATCATCAGTTTTGCCCAGAGGGTAGATACTTATCTTTTAAAATCAGGTATTTCTCTCTTGAAATTAAAACCTAGAACATTGGGGAAATGGAATTTCAAGGAATGTTTTTGGCAATGAGACATATGTCCCCATTTTCATTAAAACAAGAATAATTTGTTTTTCTAATGTTCAATAAATCTTTAAATTTTAGCTGATACTTATCTAGCACTTAGGCAATAGATTTTCATCTATCTTGTTTATAGTCATCTGTTTATGTGTAATATATACATAGGAACTCAGCAGTGTGATTTTCAGATTATATTAAATGTGTTTGGGGTCAGAGAGTTAGCATGGAGGTAAGGGGTTTGCTTTCTGTGCAGAAAGACGGTGGTTCGAATCCCAGCATCACATATGGTCCCCTGAGCCTGCAGAGGCGATTTCTGAGCGTAGAACCAGGAGTAACCCCTGAGCACTGCCAGAGTGATCCCCCACAAAAAAAGAATATTTAAAAAACTTGTGTTTAATAAGCCGAATTGGTGTTGAAATGTTGTATACCTAAAACTGTATTATGAACAACTACACAAATTAATGCCTTAAATATTTTAAAATATAGATATTTTAAAATATATCTAATACATTTGGATTATCATGCTTTAGATGTTATGCTAATAAAAATTTAAAATGTCGTTATTCATGAAAGTAACAGTAGAAAAGTAGGATAAATTAGTGGATAAACATTTTTGTTACTGATTATTACAATTATTACAATGGTCCTTATTCACTGACCTGAATTTGTAGAAAGCCTCCATGAATTATTGCTGAATTGAGTTAAATGCAAACTTAGCTTCAAATATAGTTTGGAAAGCAGTACAAGATGTCCATTTGCTTTTCTTTTAAGGTGTGTGGAGGAGAATATAGACATTGGGAGGAGGAGCTGATGTTGTATTTCTTTTCAACATTAAAGCAGCTATGTCTGAATATCAGTATTTATGAATACAAGTTAAATAGTCAGTAAGAAGAATGGACCAGAGCCATTAACATTTGATGACTATTAACCAGATACAATAGAGAGATGCAGTATTACATTAAACTGGAGTTTGGGTTTCATTTGAATTCCAGCACAGAAGTCTGTTAAAAAATAGTTCTTGTAGTCAGTCAACTTATTATAGCTTTGCCACTGTTATTTTTATTGTTATTTACAAAGTTATTTATAATTGAGTTTTATGCATAGTTTTTTCCAACACTAATAATACAATACCATCAGTGTCAAACGTCCTTTTACCAATTTTTCCAGAAACCATTCCATACCTACATCCCCACCTTCCTCAACCTACCACATAAAAGATACCTTTTGTTAAGTCGTCAAAGTTTGAGTCTCCTATTTCAGTGATGCTGACTCTGTGATCTGGATATTTAGTACTGTATTCCTTACAACTATCAATATAACAGAATCACCTTGAACCCTGTCCTCATTCTTTGACATCTGTCTTTTCCTCCACTCTATTTTTTTCTATTTTTTAAGTTATTGTCCCACTTATACAATTGTATAAAGATGAAAATGATAGAATTTATTTCAACAAAATAGCATGGTTCCAGATAATGATAACTTCACCAGCAAACATTATCAGTAACAGAGGGTAGGTTTGATGTTGGATGCATAGGGAGGTACAGAGGAAGAGTATTGCCAGAAATGTGTTACTCCACCCTCCAGTTTGGCTTACCGGTACCTCACTAGTGAAGTGTCCAGGTAGGTCCAGAATTACAAGTGCTTATACAAATTCCTCCAGACAATAAAGCCCTATACAATAAACAATAAAGGCCTATACTTCACCTAGGTTTTTCAAAATAATTTTCTATTATTGAAGAAAAGAATTTCAGATAAATATTAAAGAAATTTAATTTAGGGAATATTAAGAAGGAGAAAGAAAAAGATAAGGAACACACTCTCCTGAGTGTTCTTGATAAAGTACAAACATTGCAAAATAAACTAAAAGAATGAAATGCTCCCGAGTTGGGATGCAGCTGACTACCTGGAATAGAGAACTATCAGTTCAATTCAAGGTAATAGGAGTCATATCCAAAGTTTATAAATGTGACAAATTTGGGGGCAAAGTAATTTTTTAATTTTTAAATTTTTAAAAAAAATTATTTAAATCATTGTGTTTATAAAAAACTTTTATATTAAGAATTGAGTCATAGAATGTACACCATCCTTCACTAGTGTGATCTTTCCACCACCAATGTTCCCCCAGTTTCCTCCCACCATCACAATCCCCTGTCTGACTCTCAAACTAGCATTCTGCTTCTCTCCCTCACTATCATTGTCATGGTACTTGTCATTGTGATTATTGCATGAGTATATTTCTTGCTCTTTGTGGGAAGCTTTCTGTCATGAGCTCATGCTACTGGCATTTATTTCTATTATGTCAGGATATTTTTGCCCAATAGACTGTATTTTTATTTTTCTTAATATTCCTTAGATGAGTGAGACTATTTTATGTCTATATCTCTCACTCTAGCTCATTTTGCTCAGCATAAAAGTCTCCATGTCCATCCATGTATAGGCAAATTTTATGATTTCATTTTCGTAACAGCTGTATCATATTCTATTGTGTAAATGTAGCAGAGATTGTTTAGTCATTCATCTGTTGTTGAGAGCCTGGGTTATTTAAAGATTCTGATTATTTTATGTAGTGCTGAAATAAATATAGAGATGCAGAGAGCATTTTTGTATTGTGTTTTTGTGTTCCTAGGTTATATCCTTAGAAGTGGTATTACTGGATCATATGGGAGCTTAATTTCCAGGGTTTTTTTTTTTTTTTGAGAAAGATCCATACTGTTTTTCAGAAAGGTTAGACTAGATAGCATTTCTACCAGCAGTGAATGAGAGTTCCTTTCTACCCACATCCCTGACATCACTTTTTCCCTGTTCTTTGTGATTTGAGCCAATATCTGTGGTGTGAAAGGATACCTCATTGTTATTTTGATTTGCATCTCCTTGATAATTACTAATATGTAGCACTATTACACATGCTTTTTGTCTGACTGTTCATTTCTCCCCATTTTTGATGGGTTTAGATTTTATTTTTCTTGTTAAGTTCTCCTAGTACCTTGTAAATCTTGGATCTTAGCCCCTTATCAGATCAGTTTGGAGTGAATAGTTTCTCATTCAGTGGTGGTGACTGTTTCATTTGAGGTGCAGAAGCTTCTCAATTTAATGAAGTCCCATTTGTTTATACCTAGTTTCACTTCTTTGGACAGTAGTGTGTTCACATCTGAAGAAGTCTTAGTCTAAATATCATGGAGTCTTTTGCCTATATTATCTTCTCTATATCTCATAGTATCAGGCCTGTTATCAAGGTATTTATCCATTTTTTATTTCACCTCTATGCATGGTGGTAGGTAGAGGTCTGCATTCGATTTTTTTGCATATTTTTGACCATTTATTGAAGAGACTTCCTTGCTCCATTTTGCCCTTTTTTGTCTCTTTATTAAAGATCAATTGATTGTTTGTCTGGGATTCATCTTTTCTTCCTTCCTTCCTTCCTTCCTTCCTTCCTTCCTTCCTTCCTTCCTTCCTTCCTTCCTTCCTTCCTTTCTTTCCTTTTTATTTTCTTTCTCTCTGGCACACCTGGTGATGCTCAGGGGTTACTCCTGGCTATGCACTCAGAAATTGCTCCTGGCTTAGGAAACCATATGGAATGCCAGGGGATCAAACCATGGTCTGTCCTGGGTCAGCTGCATGCAAGACAAATACCCTACTGCTGAGCTATCGCTTGGTCCTGGGGTTCATTTTCTTTCTTTTTTTTTTTTTTCCTGGCTGTCTGCTCAGAAATATCTCCTGGCAGGCACAGGGAACCATATGGGACACCGGGATTCGAACAACCACCTTTGGTCCTGGATCGGCTGCTTGCAAGGCAAACACCGCTGTGTTATCTCTCCAGGCCCTGGGGTTCATTTTCTTAATACTCAAGTCTAATCTATTTATCTGTGGATCTATTTTTATTCCAACACCATGCTGTTTGGATAACTATTGCATTATACTACAGTTTAAAGTTGGAAAAAGTGATGCATTTCTTTTTTTTTTTTTCCATAAGGGTTGCTTTAAGATTTTGTGGTCATTTGTTCTTCAAAATGTATTTCAGAAGTGTTTAATTCACTTCTTTGAAGAATTATATAGGTATACCTAGAGGAATTTCATTAAATGTAAATAATGTATTGGGGAGTATTGCCATTTTAACGTTGATCCTCCCAATCCATGAAAAGTGTTTATGCCTTCCTTGTTTTGTATTGTCTTTTATTATCGAAGCAATTTTTTTTTATTTTTCTTTGTATAGCTCCTTCACTTCTTTACTTAAGGTTGCACCAAAGTATTTGAGTTTCTGTGATACTATTTTGAATGGCGCTGCTTGTATAATATATATTTCTTCTATATCATTATTTGTATATAGTAATAATAACAATAAGAAGAACACCATTTCTTTTGTGTGTTATTTTTAGACTGCCATTTTGCTATTCAAATCTAATATTTCTAGAAGATTTTTGGTAGAGTCTTTAGGACTTTCTAGAAATAGTATCATGTCATTTGCATACAGTGGAAGTTGACTTCTTCCTTTCCTATCTGGATGCCATTAATATCTTTTTCTTGCTTAGTTACAACCACAAGTACTTCCAGTACTATGTTCAATAGTGGTGGTGAGAGGGGGCAGTCTTGTCTTTTACCAAATTTTAGAGGAAGGTCTTTCAATTTTTCTCCACTTGGTCTAATATTTGCCTTGTTTTTAAAGTAAATGGAGTGGACTATATTGAGAAAAGTTCCTTCATTTCCACCTTGCAGAGAGTTTTTTTTTATCATGAACAAGTTTTGGACCATATTAAATGCTTTCTTTTATTGGTATGATATCAGTTACTACTTTCCCCTTTGCTGATACACTGTATTATATAGATATCTGCAATACTTATATATTTTAAAATAATTGCATATTTTAAACTATCCTTGCATCTATGAGATGAATCCTACTTGGTCAAATTGTATGATATGCTTGAATAGATACTGGATCAGTTTGCTAGGATTTTGTTGAGGATCTTGGCATCCGTGATCATCAAGGATATTGATCTGTAGTTTTCCTTTTTTCGGCATCTCTATCTGCTTTTGGTATGAGGGTGATGATAGCTATTTGGGTGTATTTTTGTTTCTGCAAATTACCATAAAATCCTGAAAATATTGGCAGTAGGTCTTGAAATGTTTGAAAGAATTTGCTAGTGAATCCATCTGGAATTGGGCTCTTTTTGGGGGAGGGGGGAGAGAGACTTTTGATATCATTTTGATGTCCTCAATAGTGATAGGTCTGTTCATATATGCCAGATCCTCTTGGTTTAAACTTGGGAGGTTATGGAGTCTAAGAATTTATCCATTTCTTCCAAATTTTCATATTTTGTGGCATAGTTTTACAAAGTAATCTCTTATTACCCTATGAATTTTTGTTGTAGTCTCCTCTTTTTATTTCTAATTCAGTTTACTAAGTTTATTTATCTTCCTTTCTTTGAAAGTTTGGTTAATAGCTGTTGATATTGTTTATTTTTCAAAGAACCAATCCTCAATTCATTGATATTTTGGATTGTTTTTTGTTGTTGTTTGTTTGTTTGTTTTGGTTTTTGGGTCACCCGGCAGCACTCAGGAGTTACTCCTGGCGCTATGCTCAGAAATTGCTCCTGGCAAGCTCCAGGGACTATATGGGGTGCTGGAATTTGAACCACCGTCCTTCTGAACACAAGGCAAATGCCTTTGCCTCCATGCTATTACGCAGGCCTCCTTGGATAGTTTTTTGTATTTCCAATTAATTAGTTTCTGCTCTAATCCTTATTATTTCTTTCCATCGACCGATTTTTGGTTCATTTAGTTATTCTTTTTCCAAATTTTTATGCTGTTCCATTAAATTATTTTTAGGCCCTTTCTTCCTTTTTGATAATGAATCCTTGTAAAGATATATATTTTTTTTCTATTTTGCTGTTTCCCACAAATTCTTGTCAATTGTTTCTTCATTCTCATTTGTTTCCTCTTTGATTTTTCTCTGACCCACTATTTGTTCAGTAGTGAGCTGTTTAATTTTCAAGTTTTAAAGGTTTTTCTCTGTTATCTGTTTGTGATTCACTTCTAATTTCAGTGCATGAGGATCTGAGAAGGTAGTGTTTTTTTGTTGTTTTTTTTTGGGGGGGGGTTGGGCCACACCCAGTGACGCTCAGGGGTTACTCCCGGCTATGCGCTCAGAAGTCGATCCTGGCTTGGGGGACCATATGGGAAACCGGGGGATCGAACCGCGGTCTGTCCTAGGCTAGCACAGGCAAGGCAGGCACCTTACCTTCAGCGCCACTGCCCGGTCCCAAGAAGGTAGTTCTTACAATTTCTATCCACTTGAGTTTATGGAAATATGTTTTATGGCCCAGCTTGTAGTCCATCTTGGAGAATGACCAGTGTTCGTTGAAAAAAATGTGTATCCAGTTTTCTGGGAATGGAGAACCCAATGTAATTCTACTAAGCCACTAAACCATTTTCTTCCATTTCTTCCTTCAGAGCTAGTATATTCTTGTAGGTTTTTAGCCTGGTTAACCTATTACATCTTTTAAGGTGTAACAGCAGTGTTGAAATCTACTACTATTATTATGCTGCTTTTGATGTCTTACTTCAAATCTGTCAGCAATTGCATTAAATATTTTGCTGGTCCTAGTTGGATGCATATATGCCGATGAGTGTGATTTCTTTCTGGTGCACATTCATTCAAAGTTAATTACCCTTTCAAATTAGTGTGGACAGTGTATGCACTAAGAAAAAAGGTATATGTTCAATGTTAAAGTGTTCATAAACTCAGGAGCCTTAACAATAATAGTATAGTGTGTAGATATCTTGCTGTGAATATGACTGACCCTACTCTAATACTGGGCAACCCAATATTCCCTTGAGGTCATTGATCATAGAGCCAGGAGTAACACCTGAGTATAACTAGGTATGCCTGTAGGGAAAAATATAAGTAAAAAATTATAATAAATAATAATAGATATATAATAAATAATAAAAATCATAAGATTATCTAGAAATCTGAGCTCCTATTTACCAATGTATTATTTATTCTCCAGTTTTAGCTCCCAAATTACAATATATATGATTCCATGTCAGCATAATCAAATAAGTCTAGTACTAAAATTACTAATAGAAAAATTAAGTGAGTAGAAAATTAATAACATCTAGGAGATACTGTCTATCTTCTAGAGCTTTTAAGTCATGAACAAGACTGGTTGGCTGGAATAAGAAAGTAACAGTTGGGGCCAGAGCGGTGGTACAAGCAGTAAGGCACGTGATAACCTAGGATGGACCGTGGTTTGATCCCCCCACATCCCATATGGTCCCCCAAACCATGAGCAATTTCTGAGTGCATAGCCAGGAGTATCCCCTGATCATCACCAAGTGTGCCCCCCAAAAAAAGAACAAACAAAAAGACAAAAAAGTAATAGTTATTTATATTGTCTTTTTTGCCATATTATAGGTTAATGCAATATACATATATGATTTTACTAAAACTACAGATATTTCCATTTCTGTTAAGAAAGTGCCAGGTAGAAATATAGATATATAAATACTAATCCTGAAAATCTTTAGGAGTATTTATTCAAAATTTTCTCCAAATTATAGATATGATTTAGTAGCTGTATTTTATATATTAAACATTTTTGTAAATATTTAATATATACTTCCTTTACATAAAATTTCTAATATTTACATAAAATATTCTAATATCACATATATGCTAGACTAATATAAAAATATCAGAATCACAGATAAAAGTAAATTTTCACATAGAAAATTGTAGAATATAATAAACCAAGTTATTATTTTAACATTAGTGAATAGTTGTATGGATGCATCAATGAAACAACAAATGGACAGATGAGTGGATGGGTAAAAGTGGGTAATACTTTTTTGTCATTTTTATTCTTGTAAATTCCCTAAAATGAGTATATTAAGCAGTTATATATTAAAAGTTATATTAAAGCATAATATACAACTGCTTAATATACTCATTTACATATATACATGTGTATATATAAGTTATATGGACACACTCAATAAAATACTACTTTGAAGTAAAAAAATATAAAATTTTCCATTATGTGTATAAATCTGGAGTGAAGTCAGATTATGAGAGACAAACACAGAAGACACAATGACTTCTTTCATGTGTGGCATATAAAGAAACTTAGTAAATAACAAATGGAGATAACAGAGCTTGAGAACTAACCTCCAAAAAATAAGCTCACCAGAATGGGAGGGAAGGTGGAAGATAGGGGACCATGGGACATAGGTGGAGGGGAAATTGCCTCTCTGATGATGTGTATGGTGTCCAAACAGAGTATGTATATATCAAACTCTATCATTAAAAGTATTATATATTATGGTGTCTCAGTCAAAATTGAAAACAAAAATAAGAACATAGAAAAGGGAAGTTCACCAAGTGCAAAGCAATCATATATTCTTATCTTTTCTATTGCTAGAAAATCATAGGATAAATGTTTTTTTTTTTGCATAAATAGAAGCAATGCAAAATGTGGTCAGTATTTGTTTAGAAAACAAACCAATGATTATTTTTTCAATAGCTGCTGAAAATATATAAACTTGCTTCCTGGATCATTGAATAGAATAGTAATAGAACATTTACTGTGGTCGAAAGTCCCTTCTCAAAAACATATGCAATCTTTATAGGACTGCTTGGAATAAGTGCGCTGAAAGATTTAATGATAATAATCTCCATATTTCTTCTAAAATTGATTTCCGGTTTCAATGAACTTGGAAAGAGGCCTGAGACATCAAATAAAGATCTTAACATGAAATGAATCTTCAGAATATGTTCATAAATTTACATTTTAAGCATGACCAGAAAATATCTATCTTTGCCCATTATTAAGGTGATACTTTAATGAAAATTTTTCATTTGCATGAAATAAACCTTTCTGGCTGCAGATGAAAGGATTTTATGGTAGCGACAATGGTTTTTTGAGTTAAATGATCCCAACATCATCAGGAACGAATCACAAGTGCCTACCATATGAATTACAGCACCATGAGCCTTTAAAAGGTATTTCTTTGGAAAGCATTCTTCCATCTGCAGCCATCAGATTCTGCTTTGAAGTTCTGCTAGGGAGCCTCACAATGCTTGAGACAGCCACATGCAACGCAAACTTCTCTTTCAACTTAAGTTTGACTACATTTCCTAAAGGAAAACATAATGATAAAGGAGTTGAAAATAAAGGGCAACAGTATTTGTATTTCCACGTTAATGGACTTGCATTCTTCAGTGTTCCTTTCTATTTAAAATGTAGACTAGAATATGTTAGTGGGTGTAGAAATGAATAGTACATATGAGCTTTTATACAAAAAATTTAGACCCAATATAAACCAAATAGCTAAAATTAAATAGGTAAAGTGTTATTGAGACTTTTTAGTCATGCAATAAGCCTTCAAAAAATTATAAAGATCATGCATATTAGTTATCAATCTATTCAGAGAGTCAGTCATTTTTGCTGACTTCCACTTTTACTTTATAACTCCTTGATATGAGATTGTTTCTATAAGTCTTGATAATTTGTTGTTGTTGTTTTTGGGGTCACAACCGGCAGCGCTCAGGGGTCACTCCTGGCTCTACGCGCAGAAATCATTTCTGGCAGGCTCCGGGGACCATATGGGATGCCGAGATTTGAACCACCGACCTTCTGCATGCAAGGCAACACCTTACCTCCGTGCTATCTCTCCAGCCCCCAACTCTTGATAATTTGGGGGTGGGGGTGAGGTGGGCCACACCTGGTGATGCTCAGGGATTACTCCTGGTTATGCTTTCAGAAATCGCTCCTGGCTCAGGGGACCATATGGGACGCCAGGGACCCAACCCATGTCTGTCACAGGTCAGCTGTGTGCAAGGCAAACACCCTACCTCTGTGCTATCGCTCTTGCTCCAAGTCTTGATAATTTTAAATTAAAAATTATTTCAATGACCAAGAAGAATAATGGATTAATACTTGCAATGAATAGAAAATGACATCAGCAAGTTTATTAGGACTAAAATGCTTTGTATAATCTTATTCTGTCACTATCTTCTTTATTGAAATAAATTACATTTTATAACATAAGATGTAAATCATTAAAAAATTCAAATGTATATATATATACTGCATCAAGACCACCAAAAACTCAATTTTAATTCTCACTATTCAATTGGTTCCTTTAACCCAATTTACCAACCCTTCCTTCCTTCCTTTGTGGTAACCACTAAATCTGAACGTTTATTTTTGTTTATTTAGTTCATTTGTTTGGTTTGCCCTAAATATACAACATATGAGTGAAATCATATGGTGATTTTTATTCTCTCTATGTCTTATTTCACTAAGAATTATATTCTCTATTTCAATCTGTGTTGTTAAAAATTAAAAAAATATTGCTGAGTTGTATTCCACTCTTGATCTTTATCCAATTACATGTTGAAGACTTATATTATTATTAAAATTATGTTACTTGTAACTATTAGCTCTATAAATAATGGTTCAATAAACATAGGGATTTTATATAA
The DNA here is from genome assembly GCA_004027635.1 of Crocidura indochinensis. Classification (NCBI taxonomy): domain Eukaryota; kingdom Metazoa; phylum Chordata; class Mammalia; order Eulipotyphla; family Soricidae; genus Crocidura; species Crocidura indochinensis. The sequence goes on from PVKC010022684.1 coordinate 10,933, forward strand.
ATATTTAAATTAATTAACCAAATAAATAATTGCTCAGTTATCTTCCTTTGGTAGGTTGACTACTAAGTCCAAATGTTGCTCTACTATAGGATGGCAAAATAACAATTATGATGAGATTGAAGACTAAAGAGAAGGATATCTTTAGTCTACAGCAGATCTTTCTGAGCTTTGGATTTAACAAAAATTTCCTATACTCAATTTGTAATTTTATTAAAAAAACGCATTTTTCAGGGAGTATCTCCCCTTTTCTCAAAGCTTCTATGAGACTGTTCCAATTACCCCAAAAAATCTTTGTTGAACAAATATAAATACTAAAATAATTAAGCTTTAAAAATAAAAAAGAAGCAAGTGAACAGAACTTTTCCTGGAACTATAAAGGAAGACCTTGGGGTTTGACAACTAACATGTCCAGAGCCTATAATAGACCTCCTGAGTATATCTTTCAAGGGTAGAGACACCTGAATCTCTTAGCCCAAGGAAATTTTCTTTCTAATTTCTCCAACATTTACTGTGCCCATGCAAAAAGAGAAAAAAGAACAAATAAACAAATAAAACACTTGTCATATCTGCCCTTCCTTTTTTCTTTTCCATTATTTCAAACTTATTTAAACTTATATCTTCTAGAGAGGGGCCCTGCTTGTTGTTGTTGTTATTGTTTTTTAATTAAAAAAATAGAACTTCTTAAGCTTTTATCATAATGTAATCTAATTTTGCTTTCTGGTTATATACTTCAAATACACTAAGTATTACTCTGATAAAAAAGTGAAAAGTTAGGACCAGAGCCCTTTCACAGTGGTAGGGCATTGCCTTGCATGTGGTTGGCCAGGATTTAATCCATGGTGTCCCAAATGGACCTCTGAGCACTCCATTAGTGTTTTCTGAATGCAGAGCTAGGAGTAATTCCTGAGCACCCCTGGTAATAGTCCAAAGATCAAAAAGGGAAAATAAAGAAGAAAAAAGTTAGTAATAAAAAGGCCTTTTTCTTCATAAAAGGCTACATACTAATATTAAATCAGTAACTTCTAATTTATGAGTATATATATATATATATATCTTTATTTAAGTACCATTATGATTACAAGCATGTTTGTAGTTGGGTTTCAGTCATAACCTTAAAGGAGGCTTTTATCTTTGATCTTAAGTATAAAACTAAAAAATCAAAAAATTATCTGAAAATCTGAACTGGCTTATTTCTTAATGCATTTGCAATTATAGTATAGATAATCTTAAAATATTTCCAGTTTGCCAATATTTATAAATATAGTTTTAAAAGGACAGTATGGGGATTGAGAGTACATGCTTTGCAAGCTGGAGGCCCAGGTTCAATTTTTGACAACTTATGGTTAAACAAGCAATTCCAGGTGACCTTCAAATTCTGAGTATAACCACAAATGCCCACCAAATGCCAAAATGACAATTTTTTTATTTTTAAATATTCAAAAAATTAGAAAACCAAGACAAACAATAAATATCACAGACATGTAAATTGACCATGTGGTTAGTATTCCTGTAGACAAATTGAGCATAATATACATTTTATAATCAGATTATTATTAACTGTATTCAGTACAGATAATGCATGTATATAGCTAGCATATCTCAATTTATATTACTTTTATTTTATTTTCTAACTTTTCTACAAATGCATTTAATAATTTCAGTATTAAAAGAGTTTACAATTCAGGGCCTGGGAGATAGCATGGAGGTAAGGCATTTGCCTTTCATGCAAAAGGTCATCGGTTCGAATCCCGGTGCCCTATATGGTCCCCTGTGCCAGCCAGGAGCAATTTCTGAGCATGGAGCCAGGAGTAACCCCTGAGCACTGCCGGGTGTGACCCAAAAACCAAAAAAAAAAAAAAAAAAAAAAAAAAAAAAGAAAAAAGTTTACAATAAATATTAGAGGCCAAAGTGATAGCATATAGGATAAGGCAAATTTGCCTTACATGTGGCTAACGTGGGTTTGATCCCCTGAATCCCAAATGGTCTCCTGAGACTGGCAGGAGTGATTTTTGAACACAAAGACAGGACTAACCCCTGAATGCTGCTTGGTGTGGCCCACCCCCCCTCCAAAATCAAAATTAATATCAAAGTAAAATTACTGAAAGTTTTTTCTGTGTTATTACTATTCTCTATGATCTATTTTGTAAAACAATAATTTTAAACATGCCATTTTTATAGAAAGAATCCTTTTATACCCTAGGGCTTAGTTATTATGCTTGTATCTTACATTTAATCTTTGTAATATTTTAGAGTAGTTTAAAGCCAGCTTTTCAGAGTTATTTTTAACAACTTTTCTGAAATAACTCGCAGGACACAATATAGCTTCTTAGAAACCATCTCCCCAGAGAATAACATGAAATTAAATTGAAATAAATCATTTGAACTTCTACCATATTTATAACAAATTAATAAATATTCATTTCAGAGGCAAAATAAATTTACATGCTTCTAATAATCAACATAAAATTTAAGTTGGAAATTATAGATTTCTAACTATTATTAGTTATATTTAAATTAAATTTAACAATTTAAAATATATTTATAAAAATAAATTATACACATATATTTTATAATTATATTTATAATTTTATAAATTTATAGTTTATAATAATATAATGTATATGTAAATATAAATATTATATATTTGTAATTTATAATTACATAATTTATAAGTACAAATTATAAATATAATATTATTTAAATTATAGTTACAACTTTAAGTTGGAAATTATAGATTTGCAACTGTAATTAGATTTAAATTAAATGCATAATTTTCAGCTTAAAGTGCCCATCTACTTATTTTCTTCAGGTATGTCTCAACTGTGTTGTCTTCAAAACAAATTTGTTAAAACATATTTTCATACATTTAACCCTGGTTTAACTAGTTAATTTGAGGGGTTGAGCAACAGCATTCAGTGTGTAGGTCTTGCTCCTTGTTCTGCACTTATAATTTCTCCTGGTGGTGCACAGGAGACTAGATGAGATGCCAAGGATCAGACCCAGGTAGGCTATGTGCAAAGCAATGCATGAGTCTGATTAACTAATTTAAATTAATGATCTTAAAACTACTGAAGTCCGGGGCCAGAGAGATAGCACAGCAGTAGGGCATTTGCCTTGCACGAAGCCAACTCAGGATGAATGGTGGTTCGAATCCTAGAATCCCGTATGGTTCCCCGTGTAACCCAGGAGCAATTTCTGAGCACATAGCCAAGAGTAACCCCTGAGCACTGCAGGGTGTGACCCAAAAAACAAACAAACAAACAAAAAACCTACTGAAGTTCATGTATGCTCCTCAAAGAATAGTAGCAGTAGTAGTAGTAGTAGTAGTAGTAGTAGTAGTAGTAGTAGTAGTAGTAGTGGTGGTGGTGGTAGTAGTAGTTTGCTAACTCCTTATTTTAGATTTCCTCATAACAATTTAAAGTGCCAAATTTCACTTCAGAAATATATTTCTGAGATTTTTTTAAAATAGAATATAAGTAGTAGTCACAACTACGGAACTTGGTTTTTGTGCTCATTAATCAATACTAACAAACCCAAGTCCCTTCAGGAATATAAATCCCTTCTTAGACTCTTTCCAATGCCACAAACTTAAAAACACTAAAGGCAGAATAAGTATGTATGGACCTCAAGAATATAATATCATTCCCATACCCAGTGATTAACTGAGCCCAAGATATGCCATGCTATGTAGAATTTTTCATAGTTTTCATATTTCATAATTTTTTTTCATATAAGCCCTTGTTTCAGGACATTCCAACCACCTAGAGAAAACACTGCTATCTAATTCTGTGTTTGTTCTGGTGGCATATCTAATGGTAATTGGGCTTTAGCCTGGCTCTGTGATCAAGGAACACTCCTGGAAGTACTCAGGGAACCTTTTGAAGCTCAGGGATTAAACTGGGTTCAGCTACATGTAACATAGCCCACTGCTACACCTTTTAATGAATCTACATGTATTTTTAAGTTTAATAATGACAAGTAGGATGAGATTTTTAAACCTGAGCAAAACTATTGCATTCAGTTTTTGTTTATACCTGTTAAAATATATTGTGTTAGTTCTCGTTAAATAAATACATATATACTCACAAAGCCTAAAGCTTTTATCACATATGTCATGTACAATAGTACCTTGAAATTTGTAGCCACATTTGGGTTTTTAATCCATCATGTACTTTTACAGCAAAATGAAAGTCAGTTAATTGAAATTAAAAAAAATTACTCTTAAATACTTGAATAGCAGAGAGTGTGCAGCTCTCAGAGAAACATCATGTACCTAAATGATCTTTGTATGGGCAACCCAGAGGTTCCTTCTTCAAACTCTGGCTCCAGAGATCACATGGCTAACATGTGAATGGAAATAAATCTTTTAGTTCAAGAAAGAGGGATTTGGATAGAGATCAAAGTTTAGTTTCATTCCATTCTTCCATTTCCACTTTTTACTATCCATCTAAATTAGGTATTTTATGGGATTTTTTTTCATTCCCAAAGGAAAGATTGAACTTAAATCAGTTTGGGCACTTTTTCTGTTTCTTATTCATATGATTTGCTCTGCCAGTAGTTATGTCAGAATATTGAATTTTCAAAACCTAGGAATGTTCAATGTGAAAGATATGATTTTATATATATTTATGTTAATATAAATTTATTTTATATATTTATATGATATACAATTATATAACATACAATATATGTTTAAGTAATATTGTACCATGGTTTGGGCTATCTAAAATATTTAACAACATAACATGACAACTTGCCTACAAATATTTGTGCTCTTCTACCTTCATGTTTCTATAGTGAATTTAATTGCTATGTGCTATTAACTGTGACTGAGTCAAGAACATTTCTAAAGATTAGAAATCACAACTTTTCATTGTGGAAGCTTACTATCCTTTTCATAGGGAGTAATAAAAATCCCAATTTAGTCTCAGCATTCACACTGCCAATAAGCCTGAGGAAAATATTCCACTGTTATCTTCATTAGATATATAAGAAATGATAAGAACTGCATTGCTGAACATCCGTTTTACCTAATTGTATTTTTCAAATGTTTGCCAAATATTTTAGAAAAGGAAGATAGTGATAAATAAATTATTTGAATCTTATTCAAAAGTTAGTAGGTTAGTAATATAGCTCAAGAGTACTCTGAGTTGGATCCTCAGCTTAATATGCCAACCACAACTCCTAGAGCTACCACACAGAGCACCCTCATACCAACACAAGACAAGCACTGAATATCAAACCTAAAATGCAAGGCTGGGCATCACCATAAATAAAACATACAGAATTTATGGGTGTATTGCCTACAAGATAGTAGTTACATGAATATAATTAACATTGACATGCTATTTGATAGTAATGTACTCATGTTGTTTATAGTTAATTTCAAGTAAAAAATTGAAATATCTGACACTTTAGGCTGTTAGGGTGAATGTTTAAATATAGTCCAAGGATATGTGTGTGTATATATATATATATGTATATATATATATATATAATTTTGTCCAAGTGGAATGAACAAAGTTTAGTTTTGGAGTCTCATAGTCAACTTTTAGAATTTAATCTAATTAAATTAAATAATTTGGACCGAAGCGATAGCATAGCAGTAGGGCATTTGCATTGCATGGGGCTGACACAGGATGGATGATTATATCCAGAGTCCCAAATGGTCCCCCAACCCAGGAGTGATTTCTTAGCACATTTCCAGGAGTAACCCTTGAGCGTCATCAGGTGTGGTCAAGAAAACAAAAAAAATATATATATTTTGAGAGTTTCATCTTTTCAAACCAAAGACTTCAGAAAAGAACAATTTTGTTCGTTTGTTTTGGTCGTACCCCTCAGTACTCAAGGATTATTTCAGGTGGGGCTCTGATGACCATTTGTGGTGCCAGGGATTGAATCTAGAGATTGTGTCTAAAACTGTTAGACAAGCCCCCTGCCCACTATACCTTTTTTAACTATTAGAACTCTGGTCCCAGAAAATTGTTTTGTAAGTAGTGTGTTCAGAGTGTGTGCGTTCATATTCAAGGTTATTCTTTCAGGCTGTCATGCTTGTTGGAATATTCTTTTTTTTATTTTAACACCTTAATTACATACATAATTATGTTTGGGTTTCAGTCATGTAAAGAACACCACCCATCACCAGTGCAACACTCCCATCACCATTGTCCCAAATCTCCCTCCTCCCACCCAACCCCCGCCTGTACTCTGGACAGGCTCTCCATTTCCCTCATATATTCTCATTATTAGGAAAGTTCAAAATGTAGTTATTTCTCTAACTAAACTCATCACTATTTGTGGTGAGCTTCATGAGGTGAGCTGGAACTTCCAGCTCTTTTCTCTTTTGTGTCTGAAAATTATTATTTCAAGAATGTCTTTCATTTTTCTTAAAACCCATAGATGAGTGATACCATTCTGCGATTTTCTCTCTCTCTCTAACTTATTTCACTCAGCATGAGAGATTCCATGTGCATCCATGTGTAGGAAAATTTCATGACTTCATCTCTTCTGACAGCTGCATAGTATTCCATTGTGTATATGTACCACAGTTTCTTTAGCCATTCGTCTGTTGAAGGGCATCTAGATTGTTTCCAGAGTCTTGCTATGGTAAATAGTGCTACAATGAATATAGGTGTA